>PISX010015856.1:0-48143 GCA_004024625.1 Mellivora capensis
TTTTTTTTAAGCAGAAGAAGAGGGAGATATCCACAGTCATGGGGTGTTGACCACTCATGAAAAAGTTGTGTAAAAGGAGGGTGGAGAGGTGACTTTGGGATCAGTCCTGGTGGAGATGATCTTGTCAAGGGAGGTGGTGGCTGAGTCAGAAATCCAAATGGGGTAGCTTGAAGGAGTGGGAAGTGAAGAATTTGATCCCCTATATTCAAAATGCTCTTGATAAATTTTTCTTGGTAAGGAAACAAAGAAAGAGGTGACAACTGGAGGGATAAAAGATTAAGCAAAGAGTTCTTTTGATTTCTTAGTATGGGTCACACAACGTTGTATTAGTTTCAGGTGCACACCATAGTGATTCAGCTTTTCTATACCATATGCGGTGCTCATCACAAGTGCAGGCGCCATCTGTCACCACACAGCACAGTATCACCGACTGTATTGCTTATGTTGTGCTTTTATTCCAGTGACTTATGCATTTCATAACTGGGAGCCTGTACCCCCCATTGCCCTTCACCCATTTCACCCATCACCCCTTTGCCCATCCCCTAACCCCTCTCCCATCAGCAAGCATCAGTTTGTTCTCTGTATTTATAGGTTTGAGCCTGCTTTTTGTTTTCTTTTTTATTTGTTTGGATTTCTGGATTCCACATATGAGTAAATGCGTATGGTATTGGGCTTTCTCAGTCTCATTTATTTACTTAGCATAATACCCCCCAGGTCCATCCATGTTGTTGCAAATGGCAAGATCTCATCCTTTTATGGCCAAGTAATAGTCCACTATATATAATAACATATATCACAATTTCCTGATTCATTTCTGTCAATGGACACTTAGATTTCTTCTATATCTCGGCTATTGTAAGTAATGCTGCAATAAACATAGGGCTGCATATATCTATCCAAATTAGTTTTTCTGTTTTCTTTGGGTAAATACCCAGTAGTAAAATCACTACATCATATTTCCATTTTTTTTAGTTTTAGGAAAGCCCCATTCTGTTTTCTACATGGCTACCCGCAAATTTTGTTTTGTTCCCACCAAGAGCACACGAGTGTTCCCTTTTTTCCACATCCTTACCAACTCTTGTTATTTCTTATCTTTTTTTTATTTTAGCCATTGTGACAAGTGCAAGGTGACATCTCACTGTGCTTTTGAGCTGTGCTCATTGTGCACTTGCATATCCCTGATTATTAGTGATATGGAGCATCTTTTCATATGTCTAAAGAGTTTTTTTTAAGACAATGAAATACTAGAGAATATTTGTACGAAGATGTGACTGATCCAGTATGGAGGGAGAAATGTTGTCTTTAAAATTATGTGTTTCAAAGGGGTGGGGAAATAAATTCATTTGGTTTATATGAAATTATAAAGTAGTTTTCATATAAAGGGAAAGAGATTAGATAGAACATGATCCATAGAACAGCCAAACTATTTTCATCTTGACTGGATTTAAAATTTCTTACATGCTTGCTGCTTGAGAGACTAATGTATAAAAGATATTTTTTCTTTCAAAGACATATAATTATCTCAGATGATCTTCATAACAATAAAATATCTGGGGACTTCCCCCTAATAGTAGTAACACCTTACTTCTCAACGTATCCTTGGGTATCTAGGATGAAGCTGCCCAATTTACTTCCTCTGAATCCCTTTCCTCCAGGAATTAGCCAAGGTTTCCTTTCCATTGCCTTGCAACAAAGATCCCTGAGTGCTACACTAGATACACTCCCAACTGTTGCATCCTCTAGACAGCCCGAGAGCCTCTTCCTCCAAGAATTCATCCAGTTCTTGGAATCTCTGCAAGCCCAAATGTACTCACAGTTTCTCCTGTGCATTAGGTCTCATTTGGCTCACAAGGCCCTAAATCTTTGCCACCTAAGGCTGGTCTTGGAGTCACAGGAAAAAGACTAAATGTGTCAGTATAAGAATACTTATATCCTGAGCATACATCTCAAGAAAACAGAATTCATTTTTGTTTTACCTTGTGTGCCATTTTCCTCAATGGATAACCAGTGCAATGCACATTGGTTTTCAGTGAGTAATTGTCAAATAAGTAAATCCAGGAAAAAAATCATAAACAGTACAGAAGCATGAAGAGAAAGCTGAAAGAGGGTCAGAAAATAAAGCATTCTCTTCCTTTCTCTATAACCTTGAGGTCCTCTCTGGCATTACTTTCCTTATTTGTAAAATGAAGAGACAAAGTGGCTGAGTATCTTTTAGACCAGGAACTCTTTGATTTGGGAATAAATATACTTAAGATTGGGTTCTAGGACTCAGAGTTCCATTGTGCAAGTTTTTTTTTTTTTTAATCTTTCTTTAGTGAGAAAAAATGGGGTTTTATCTCGTTTATTTTTTCTCAGCACTCAGCAGAATAAATGTAGGTTTTATTAATTAGGAAAATGGTAAATGCCAGTGTATTCATGGTTGCTCACAGAGGTGTGAGTCCCACAGGAAGGTGCCGAAAACCTGTACATCTATTGAAATGTTACCTCCCTAGGGTCCAGCACACCCATATTCCCACAGCATTTCCTAAGGCTAACCTGTCCTTCTCAGGGTTAAACTCACTGCCAAAAATTGCCCAGCTGGGTTTTAATTAAAGCTCTGCTCCCACTTCCCCTAGAGTTTTTCTATAATATATCCTTCTCTCCCCTCCTTCTCCTTAGTTGTGTCTCTCCTTTCCCTTAACTCCATCCACATAGGCCCAGGGTGAAGACAGCAAACAATAATGAGGTCCCAAGAACTGGTTCAAAGCCTGTCGTAAAACTTTTTAAATTAAACCCTCGAGATTCTAAGAGTCAGAATTAGAATGCATGATTTGAAGTGAACTAACACAAAGCTGGCATAATCCTGTGCTCACGGGTCTGCCGGGCTCTGGGTGCTGAAGCTTGGCAAAGAACTGTTTTCCACCATTGGCCATCCTGCCCTGGAAATGGGCAAAGTTTTCCTTGAACCTTTTAGGAAGGGTCCCAAATTCTCCTCTTGTTGAACAGTTAGCATGTGCTTAATTTTCCACTATTGGCATCAGTTGCTTTGACGTCTATAGAGATAAGTCTTAGCATCTGTGAATATTCCCTCAAAAGATTCCTAGAATTGGAATTAGAGAGTGGGAGGGCAGAAATACATTAAGGACTCAATATAGAGGCCAAATTCCTTTCTTCTTACTCATTCATAGAAGCAAATATTGATTGAACATTTGTATTTCTCAGGCACTCCTGTGGGTGCTGGAGCATAGCTGTGAACAAGAGAGACAAGTCTCTGGTCTTATGGAGTGTCTGCTCTAGTAGTTAAGGAAGATAATAAAGAAGTAAGAAAAAAACACATGATATAATTACAAATGGTAGCAAGTGCCATAAATATACATTAGATGGGATGATGGAGGGTGAGGGTTGGGTTCTTCCCTTCTTTTATACCCCAATACAATTATCAGCAGATTTGGTCAGGTGTTTTTTTTTTAAGTTATAACACTTTCTTTTTTCTTTTTTAAGATTTTATTTATTTATTTGTCAGAGAGAGAGAGAGAGAGTGAGCACAGGCGGACACAGAGGGAGAAGCAGGCTCCCTGCCGAGCAAGGAGCCCG
Source organism: Mellivora capensis (assembly GCA_004024625.1). NCBI lineage: Eukaryota > Metazoa > Chordata > Mammalia > Carnivora > Mustelidae > Mellivora > Mellivora capensis. The sequence continues at coordinate 3,574 of PISX010015856.1, forward strand.
ATGTGGGACTCGATCCCGGGACACTGGGATCATGACCTGAGCCGAAGGCAGCCGCTTAACCAACTGAGCCACCCAGGCGTCCCAGATTTGGTCAGTTTTATCTTCTAAACAATCAATTCAAGCTCTCACACTACCTTCTTGCTACCTCCCTAATGCCACTCATCACCATCTTTTGCCTGGACTTTCCCAATACCTTCTTTTGCCTCATTTTACCCCTCTATGTTTTATTCTCCCTCCAGCAGCCTGATTGAGTCTTTCACAATATAAGTCAGATCTTATAACTCAGCTGCAAAAGTACTTCAAATAACTTCCCCTTTCTCAGAGTAAAATCCAGTCCTTGTCATGGCCTGTAAAGCAAGACCCAGCCTGGACACTGCTACCTCCACTACTGTTTCCACCACTGCCATCCTTTCATGTGTTCTTTTCCAGTTCCAGGTGTGATCCTGCCCCAGGGCATTTGCAATTGCTCTTTCCACTGTTTGGAATGCTCTGTCTGCAGCTATTTCTTATTTCTTTGTTCAAATGTTTCCTTTAGGAAAAAATAATCACTGGCCATCTCAATCACATGACTTCCCCATCTCTTTCTTCTGTGTCTTATTTTTATGTTTATGATCATGCTTATCATCACTTGACAAATTTATTAGTGTATTTCCTTTATTCACTATTTTCACTCACTAAAATGGCAATTTCATAGGTAAAGGACTTATGCATTTTATTCACTGCCACCTCCACAGTGCCTAAATTGATACCTGGGTTCCACATTTGTTGAATGAATGAACAACCACCACATTCAAAGTCTGTTCCTGGCAGGAGACTTTAGGGATATGCCATAGGACTAGATAATTTGCCTTTTCTTGTTTTCTCATTTTTTTATCACTGATATAGATCAAGAAATAACAGAGGGTTTCACAAAATGGTATTAAAAAAATGACCTGTTATCAGAAGTATCTGCAGCAATGTTTAACTGCACATCACTAACCATTATTAGGCAATAAATACAGTTTAGCAGGTTGTGAAGAGCTTTTTAACAATGAGAATACATCCAGCTGGAACCGAATGGAATTGAATTGGGTGGGGGGGAACAAAACATATCACATTTAATACAGGCAAGTGTTATTTTGTGAAAGTTTAAGTATATGTATGTGGGTTTTCATGCACATAATGAGGTACAATGTAAAATGTATTTATGATAAGTCATAACTCTTTTAAAATTTAAAACATAACGACCTAGAGTGTTGACTCTTGGAGACTGATCCAGAATTCCCAGGATTTAGTAAAAACAACAGCAGGAAAACAATAAAATGGAAAAATAAAAAGGAAAATGGAAAATAAAAATGCAAAAGAGAAAGAATCAATAAAATACAGAGCTAGTCCTTCTGAAAATATCAAAAAATTAATACCTAACCAGCTATACAGGCCATGATAAGAAGAGAAGACATAAATTACCAATTTTAGTAATGAAGGAGGAGACATCATTACAGAGCCTAAAGATATCTATAATCATAAAGATTAAACAGACATGTTCTTTGAAAGAAATACTAGCAAATCTCACTAAAGAAGAAATAGACTTCTAAAAGAATCTTATATTCTTTTTTTAAAAAATTGAATTTGTTTGGGGCGCCTGGGTGGCTCAGTGGGTTAAGCCTCTGCCTTCAGCTCAGGTCATGATCTCAGGGTCCTGGGATTGAGCCCCACATCGGGCTCTCTGCTCAGCAGGGAGCCTGCTTCCCCTTCTATCTCTGCCTTCCTCTCTGCCTACTTGTGATCTCTCTGTCAAATGAATAAATAAAATCTTTTAAAAAATAAATAAAAAATAAAGATAAAAAATTGAATTTGTGGTTAAAAACCTCCAGGCTCAGGTGGTTGCACTGGCAAGTTTTCTGAAACATATCAGAAGAATAATACCAATTCTATACAATTTTTTCCAGAAAATAAAAAAGGAGGGAATGCTACCTAGATCATTTTATGAGACCAGCATTACCTTATATTAAAAACAAAGACATTAAATAAAACTACAACTGTCCCTCATGAGCAGAGATATAAAAATCTTTGATAAGATAGTAGCAATTGCAATCCACCAATATGTAAAAATGGTAAGACATCATGACTAAGTAAGGTTCATCTTGGCATGCAAGGGTGGTTAAACACTCAGAATAATTCAACACATTAGTAGACAAAAGAAGAAAAAAACATACGCTTATCCCTAAAGATGTAGAAAATCATTTTTTTAATTTCTTTTCAGCATAACAGAATTCATAGTTTACACCACAGAATCCAGCATCTATTCATAACAAAAATTCTCAAGAAGTTAATACTGGAAGCGCACTGCCTCAACCTGAGGAACAGCAACTACAAAATGGCTTGCTAACAACACAGTTAATGGTGAAAGGAATGTTTTATCTCTAAGATCAGGAACATGGCTAGGAGGCCACTCTCACAACTCTTACATGACATCACACTGGAAGTTCTATTCATTGTAGCAAGACAAGACAGGAAAAAGACATAATGAAATACTGATTGGAATGAAAGAAATAAAAATGTTTCTCTTCACAGATGACATGATTGCATATTTAGGAAATTCCAATCTGTAAGAATTGTATTAGAACTAAAAAGTAAGTTCAACAATGGGTAGAAGGCCCATATAAGTTCAGGTTCCAAAATGAATTGTATTTCTGTATGTATTGTTTATGTTACCAATGGAAATTGAAAAGATTCAAGCAGTAGCATTACAATAGCACCAAAAAATACAAAATATTTTGGTGTATTTTAGTACCAAAACTTTAACAAAACATGTTTATGATCTGTATACTGAAAACTACAAAACACTGATGAAAGAAGTCAAAGACCTCAAAAAATGTAAGATATGTCTCCTTCATGAGTTGAGAGTCTCGATGTTGCTATGATGTCAACTCTCCCTCAGCTGTTCTATACATTTAGGGCAATCTTAATATCATAGCAGGAATTTTTATAGAAATTGAGTAGCTAATTCCCAACTCTCTAAGGAAAAAATCAAAGGAACTGCAAGAGGTGAAACAATTTTGAAAAAGACAAACTTGTAGGACTTAAATGACCTCATTCCAAAACTTACCATAAAGCTACTTTAATGAAGAGAGTACGGTATTGGTGAAAGGACAGACACATAAATCAATGTAAAAGAGTGGAGTCCAGGTATAGACTTATGCATAAATATCAATAGATTTTTCACAAATATGTAAAGGGAATTCAATGGAGAAAGAATAATCTTCTCATATGACACTGAGATTTGTGCTTGTTTGTTACTCAGCAATAGCCGACTAGAACACAAATTTGTGCAGAAATGTAGGGTACTGCCATAACAGAGCAATCACTTGAAATATGCAACATTGGCTTTGGGCTTCAAAGGACTATTAGTGGAAGCTGGAAAAAACTTCTGGCGTCATTATATAGAGGCAAAACATTTAGCATAAGTGTTGCCTGTGATAACTTGCAAAGCAGAAACTGTAGCTAATGAAATTAATGCATTTGGCAAAGAGGTTTTGAAAAAGAGTGTTGAAAGACGAGCTGACTGCTACTAACTACATTGTTAATAGTATTCATAATTCAGCCTGAAAGAGCTGAACTGAGGAAAGAACTAATCAGTTTGCAAGAATTTAGAGGGAACTTAGCGAGCTGTGAATGTGTGGGGTTGAATAATGAAGCAATTTCCCACCATATCAAAGATATGATAACTAATACACAGTCTCAAACTAAACACCAAATCAAGAGTGAAATTGAGTGAAGTATATCAGAGGTAATAGAACTGACTGGAAGCTTATAGAATCAGATTTGAAATCAACAGGAGTGAAGGTAGTTTCTGGAGTCTAGAAGGCAAGCAGTCAGGAATTGTTTAATAGATGAAGGGATCTCATTAGGATGCCATTAGTATCTCATTAGGATGGGATGAATGAATGCCAATTATCTTCAGACTTGTTTTACATCTTCAGAAGATTTGATCCTGAGGAGGAAAAATCAACCTAGCTCAGCATGTCTCATATGCCCACCCCTTGAGTAGAAGAGTGCAGGACCCATGGTGAGTTTCATCTGACTTTGGAAGAGTTAAATACTGACATCAAATCTGGCCATTATCAGGAAGTAAAACATGTGAAAGGAAGAAAAAAAAACTATTTTCCATACTTAGTAAGTTCACATGCCTTGCAGAAGATGGAAAAGAAGTGTCTCTCTGAGAAACAAACTGGGGGTTTTAGAGGAGAGGAGGGTGAGAGGATGAGGGAGCCTGGTGCTGGGTATTAAGGAAGGCATGTATTGCATGGAGCACTGGGTATTGTACATTAACAATGAATCTTGGAACACTGCATCAAAAACTAATAATGTATTTTATGGTGACTAAAATAACACAATTAAAAAAAGGAATATGCCATTTAGCACATGAGTTCACTTCTGCTCCCTCTCAAACCTCTCTAAAATGACAAGTAAGGGACTTAAAAGGTATAAATCATCAAGAATTAAGAAAGGAGGGATGGTGGTGACAGTAACAAAATTTTAGACTTTGCAAAACAAAAGGATGGGTAACCGTCTTAGCAGACTGAGGAAAGAAATAGAAACCTGAGCTGGAAATATGTAGTCCTGAAGCCTAGATTTATACTACAGAATATTAGGACATCTCGAATTAGGAAGAATTTGGGTTTGAGGGGTGGCTTAAAAGTCTGCACAGAAGGAGTTAGGTCCCTATTAGTCAATGAGCTACTCCTACTCTACCCAAGGAATAGAAGGAGATAGGAGAGGTTGAACTGGCAGTGCTCTATACTCAAGGATACCATACATATCCCAGAACAGGGGTGGTATGCTGAAAACAGCCACTGGGTGAGGTTTCTTTCCGATCTCACCCTCAGATCACCTTCCCTATTGGATTTCCAGAATACTGGCAGGCAGGTATATACCCTACTGGCTAGAGATTAGGGAATTTTTTCTGAGTACACTGACGAGTCAGCAGAACAGACTTACAGATCCCAACATTTAGAGGTCCCCCATTAAAGAAACAGAGGCCTCACTCAATTGCTGACTCCCACCAATGAACAAGATTTGTCTGTACATATTGTGATTCCAGACAGCTTTTATTGACCTCATGAGCAAGAAGTTAGGAAGCACCCGTCATTTAAAAAACCTCCATTAAGGCGCCTGGGTGGCTTAGTAGGTTAAGTGTCTGCCTTCAACTCGGGTGATGATCCCAGCGTCCTGGGATGGAGTCTGCTTCTCCCTTTACACTCCCCCGCTGCTCATGATCTCTTTCTCATGCACACACTCACGCTCTCAAATAAATAAATAAAACCTTAAGAAAAAAAAAATACCTCTACTATTAGAGAAAATACATGCACAAAAAGAAATCTCGGGAGAAAAAACATATTACCTCAAAAAAAGATATTACAAAAAAGATTTTACAAAATATATATTTCCTCAAAGAAATTAGAAAAGGTATGTATCTATCAAATAAGAACAAATAGAACAATATAGCACAGACTAAAAAAAAGGAAAACCAGAGAAAACAATGTTCTCTAAAATCAGCAATTTGACTGTAGAAATTAAAAATTCAGTGAAAGAATTGGAAGAGAGTCAAGAAAATCTCCCACAAGCAAAGCAAAAAGAGAGGGAAAACTAGAAAAAAAAACACTCTAAAAAAGAGAGAGAGAGAGAGAACTAGAGAGCAGTCCAGAAGGCTCAGTACCTGAATGAGTTCCATAAAGAAAGAACAAAGAAAATGGAGGGAACAATATTATCTAAAACCTAACAAATAAATATTTCCTTGAATGAAGACCATGAGTTTCAAGATTGAATGGACCCACCAAAGTGCTCATGATCCATTTTAAAAAGAGCCTACACCATGCCACAGTGTCATGATTCAGGTTACTCTGGAAAAAGATAAGATACCAAATGTTCTCAGAAAGAAAAATATAAATAGGTTATATGAAAAGAACTGACCAACAAAATAAGATTGTACTTCTCCAAAGCAACACTGGCAGCCAGTAACATGAAATGAACTTCCGAAATTCTAAGAAACAAGGTTTTCCAGCACAAAATTTTATACCCACCCAAAATAGTAATCCATTGTTTGGGCAGAAAAAGACATTAAGAGACATTAAAGGCTTCAGCAACTTTTTAAAGTAAGTTTCTAGGGAAATACTTGCCAGCCGATAAGAGAATAAAGGAGGCAGAGAAAACCCAGCACCCAGGCAACAGGGATCCAATAGAAAATGAAAGTAATGTTCAGTATGGTGCTAAAGAAAGATGTCAGGAAGACAGCAGTGAAGTGAGCAAAGACCAAGTAGTCCACGTTGGAGCAGGAGCTTTGAGCTCCAGGACAGATATCTCCATAACATGTGATGAATTGACAATTTGCAGATATGCCCAAATGCATTCCACGATTCGCACTATTGGCTCCATGTTCCAGGGAGAGGTAGTGATAGATACATAGAAAGCTAAGAAAAAAAAAAAAAAAGCAAGCAAGCTAAGAAAACAAATGATGATGTAATTATTGACTCTGGGGGAAACAAAAGTTTTACAAGAAAGGAAATATAGTAATTGGTGATAATAGTATAATCATGGCTCATCCATAAATAATATTAATATAATTACAATAATGTATACAGCAAATATCATCCAAACCAAAACCATGATGTAACTATTATACAGGGAAAAGAAGTACTTGTGTTTGTCTCTCATGTGTTTGTTTTGGGGAGGAGTATAAGAAAGCCAAATTCCCACCTTCCCTGTGGAAAGCTGAGAAATAATATGTGAAACTGAAAAAAAAATCAACCAACAATAGATTAATATTGTTTTTTAAGTACACTGCCAGAATAAATAATTAAAAGATTTAACCCTGAGGAGAAGTCAGAGGTGGGCGGGTGTAGGGTAGGAGACTGATTCTTTATTCAGTCTTACATAATTATTTTTCAACTGATCAAAACAAAACTTCAGCTCTTAAAGAAGAGTATTTTCCTGCCAGGAGCTTGAGGATGAAGTAAGGTGTGCAGTAAAATTCGTGGCAGAGGAGATTTAACTAGAAACCAGGTTTTTTTTACTCCAGATACTGTATTCTTCCTAGTTTACTATACCGCTCATAAAGTCTGCAGACTCAAGACCCAGTTATAAAAATTTCCAAGCCTCATTCAGAGACTTGATGTTTTATGTCCAAATCACAGCAATCAGCTTAGTGAATTTAGAAATAAATGACAATATTGATGAGTCAGCTGCTAAAATCACGGTCACTAAAATAAAATAAATTCCAAGCTTTCAGTCTGGCCCAGCCGGCCCTCTTTTGTTTTTTGTTTTTTTTTAAGATTTTATTCATTTATATGACAGATAAAAATCACAAGTAGGCAGAGAGGCAGGCAGAGGGGGAAGCAGGCTCCCCGCTGAGCAGAGAGCCTGATGTGGGGCTCGATCCCAGGACCCTGGGACCAAGACCCAAGCTGAAGGCAGAGGCCTCAAACCACTCAAGCACCCAGTCGCCCCTGGGCCGGTCCTCTTGCTCCTGGTTTTACACCTGCCTCAGTAGCTGTTATGCATAATCATCTGGCCATGCGCAGCCCAATATGTTCACTTCTGATTTCAGCATACTTTCCAGCTCATGAGCACTCTTTATGTTCATGGCTCCATTTCTGTCAATGGTCTCAAATTTTCCCTACTCATGAAGCCTCAGAATCCCATTTGGCCCACCCCTCACCCTTACCTGTCCCACTCAATTATCTACTGAAACTCAACATTCTCTCTGCACGTTACTCCTGCATGCAAACTCTCCCTTCCTCTCGGACACCCACTGCCTGGACCCAGACCCTCAAAAATTCCCATCAACTACCATTCTAGTCCTCTCCTCACTTGCAGGTTCTCCTTTTTCATTCCATCTTAAACCCACACCAGATGAATCTCAGTTATGTCACTTTTTCTCCTGCAGAAAAACTTTTTGTGGCTCCTCATTTCCTTCAAGATAAGATCAATTCCTTCTGTGTGCTGAGAAAAGCCAGTGTTCTATGAATATTAATAGGTCCTTCATTAGAAACAGAAAAGAAAGAAATGCTACCTAGTATCATCTCTGGCCCATTTACATGCACACTAGCTAAGAGCTCAAATATATGACCAAGAGATCTGAAACTTTTTTCTTAAAACTAACATTTTTGGGGAGCCTGGCTGGCTCAGTCAGTAGAGCATGTGGCTCTTGATCTCTGGGTTATAAGTTCAAGCCCCACATTGGGTGTAGTGATTACTTAAAAATAAAAACCCAACATTCTCAAGATGCATCTGATCACAGAATACTTTTTTCAATGAAAACTTAGTAACATTTGATTGACAATGTTCCACAAAACACAATTTAGGACATTCACCACCTCACCTCCACATCCCTTTCTGGACTTCTACCACTACACTATATAAATCCTTTTTGGCCTTGATATTGGCTCCTGACCATGTAAGACCAAGTTCTACCTTTGAGTTCAACAGTATCCTTCTCTGACTACCCAAAAGGCCGGTGGAGGGCTCCAGACTCAGCTCACTGCATTGGGAATCATATGTCACAGATTTATTTTTTTCACATGGTCCTGGTTTTAGGAGATTTATCCTTCTTAATAAAGATGATTCAAATAAGCATGAAAAGTGATTTTATTTTATTTTGAGGGATTCTTATTGTAAATAAATTCACATTTTGGGAAAAAATCCTTTATTAAATCACATATCTTGACTTCTGGTTTATATAGTTGGTTTGCTATAATTGTTGAATAGACCTAATTTTTGTTCTGTTTATTAGATACATTGTCTGCAGTTCTATATTGTTAATTGTGTTTTATAGCCCTTCATACCTCTCCTATCAGGTTGGTCCATTTATCTCCAGTATTCATTTATCTTCCAGAGGTCAATGTTAATCACTTGGGTGGATTATGATGATTCTAAGGTTGCCATCAGACTAGCTAGCCCAGAGACTTCAAATGGCAAAGTTCTTATTACCTGAAATACAGATTTCACCTTTAAGACCAAGACTACCTGAAAAAGGAATACTCTGCATTCATTTAAGGAATAAAACCTAGTCCTTAGTGCGGCATCTTAAAGACACAAAGATTAAAGGAAACAAGAGGCATTAGTACCAGAGTCCTCGTTATATCCATTTGCAGAACCCACTGTTCCTTTTTAAGACTCACCTGGTACTCAAATATTGTAACCAAAGAGCTACATAAATAACTGTACAAAAGTAGAAAATGTACCAGTGTGTCCAGGTGCTTAGATATAAAACAAGCGAATGCACTAAATTATTTGTGAGTGAAATAATAGACTCTTTTGGATTTCCTTTAAAACACTTCAACAAAAACAAATATCCTAAGAACAGGGGGCAAAACCAGATTAAACAACATTGGCAAAATGTTGATAACTGTTAAATTGGATAATTGATACATGAGGGCTTGTTACACTATTCTGTCTGTTTTTATGTGTATATAAAAGTCTGTATAGTAGAAAGGTATAAAATGTGTAGATGACTGATATTTATTAAAGAGGAAAGAAAGGGGCGCCTGGGTGGCTCAGTGGTTTAAAGCCTCTGCCTTCAGCTCAGGTCATGATCCCAGGGGTCCTGGGATCGAGCCCCACGTCAGGCTCTCTGCTCAACAGGGAGCCTGCTTCCCTTTCTCTCTCTCTCTGCCTGCCTCTCTGCCTACCTGTGATCTCTGTCAAATAAATAAGATCTTTAAAAATTAAAAAAAATGAAAACATAAAATTTCAAGGATACAGTGCTCAAAGGGGCAAAATGCACTAGAAAAATCTATGAAGAAAAAGTAATTAGAAGAGGATTTAAATAACTAGGAAATCATTATCAACTGAGTAGTTCAGAAATGATAGAAGTGATTTCTAGGAGTGCAGAATTCAGGCAAGAGGGCATGGAATAGACTAAAAACCTTACCTAAGAATGTATACAAGAATGTGAAGGGAAAAAAATGTATAGAATCTTCAACAGAAAAAAAGTCCAAACCTAGGGGTTTTCAAGACAAGTTAGGCAGATTTATGCATGTCTGAAAGAGAAAGGAGCCAGTGGGAAGAGAAAGGATGAAGAATGAGGGTGTCAGAAACCAGAAAAACATGGTCTTGGGAGTGATCAAGAGGAATAAGGATGAAAACACATATTGAGAATTTGGCCTTATAGAGGAAGATACACCTCTTTTCTGAGATGAGAAGGATAAGTGGAGGGCTCAAATTTTAAGGAGATTGACTTTGAAAAAGATAAAAAATTTTCCTGAATGGTTTCAATGTTCTCAGCAAAAGAATGTATTAAATGAGAAAATACTTGGCACAAGGCCTAAAGCATCATAATTGTTTTACGTCCGGGGGTCCTAGGAAACTCAGTAGTCATACAAGGGTGGCAGTAAGAGCAGCAAACACTGAGGATTTACCACATCCAGGAACTCTTCCAAGTTATGCAGTAGTGGAAATGTAAAGAACAGGGGAAGTAATAAGCAACAAGGAATATCTTTTTTAAGAATAAAGTAAGTAGAAGTAAGCTTGAGAAAAACAGAAGGCTGGTTGGCAGAGATACTATGGAGATTTCCTCTGCAAATGAGCAAGCTATTATGAGGCATCTACAGGAACTCGAAGTTTAGCCAGGCACTGGTATTGGAAAAAGGCTGGTAGGTGTCTGGTCAGAAAGGAAGCTACAGGAATGGATGGACTTGAAATAAGTAGGCAGTCCTACTACACAAACAAAGGTACAATCAGTTAAAAGGTTTAGTCAATGTTATCTTATAGAAGGGTTGGTGATGCTTAAAGCATCTCCTTGCTACTTATTAAGCAAAGGGGAAATAGTCAAGGACGAGAAATATGGTTAGCATATTAGTACAAACAAGAAAGTCAGCAACAAGGCTCTATAGTATTGCTTCATTTAAAGAACTAATTATGTGATTGCAAAGAGGTTGAAAATATGGCCCTCATCCTCACATTGTTTAGTCTTCATTATGAGAAATCATCAAAGATGCTAAAAAGCAATCTTGGAAATTTAACAGTAGTGACAAGCATTTCTGATGTGAACTACTGATACCATAGACCTTACACGAGAAGACAGGATAATAAGGGAAGCATCAATCATTATTTCATGCTAGTTAGCTACAACCAGTTAATTATATTCTTTCCTATTTCCACCACTTTTAGGAGAGAAAGAAAAAAACTAAGTCTCAGAGGGAGGGGCAAAAACTAACGTGACCATAATCACTTTGTGTTTGATATGTTTCCATCTGAGTGAGGCTGGCAGTGTGGCTTCAAAGTCACATTTGGGAAATATGCTGCTTCATGCACTAAGGTTTAACAATACTTCCAAAGTGGTCACAAGTATTTATTGCTCAACTTCAGAAAACAAGAGGAAAAAAGTTCAATGGGTTATTTTTGCCAACAAATTGCAATTAGCTACTGTGAAAGACACTTGTTTCAGAGCGACATGATAAGGAGCATGGAATCAGGCAAGTAAACATGTGAGCCCAGCTTTGTTTCTCTCCATTGGCTTTTCATGGAGTTGCACCTGATCTAATTAATGACTTTTATTTAAATCCCTTGAGAAATTGAGGCCTGGGTGGCTCAGTTGGTTAAGTGTCTGGCTTTGGCACAGGTCATGGTCTTAAGGTCCTGGCATCAAGCCCTGCATCAGGGTCCCTGTTCAGGGGGGAGTGTACCTCTTCATCTCCCTCTGCCCCTATCCACCTCCACTCATGCGTGCTCTCTCTCAAATAAATTTTTACAACAACTTAAAAAAAATTCCTTGAGAAATAAGACAATTTTGCTTTCATTTCTTGGCAAAAAATATAATTTGATCCTGAAAGTCTAGTGTGAAGACAAGATTAAAATGTAGGTCAAAAATTCACATAATAGCAGTGAGGACGGAGAAAGAATAAAGAGAGATTGCGTGGTTGTTTAAATGTTCTTATCTGTGAAAAAAATGATGCTGAGAATCTCTTCAATGACTATCATCCATTCTACTTCCTCCTTTCAAACAGACTAATTACATCCTCTATTTTTCTTGGTTTTTAAAATTAATTAGTGGTATTTCCTTATAGAACTATAACTTTTTGGTATTTGTGATGCAAGTATCACTTCCTGGACTATTATTTCTACCTATATTTTATTTTGTTAACCAAAATATTTACTTTTAATATAGTCAAACCCACCAATTTTTCTCTTAAAGGATTGTGTATTTTACATCTTTTTGGTATATCTGGAGCATCTACTTGATTTTTCTTTACATGATAAACCTATGCCTCTGAAACATTTATTTTAAAATTAAAGCATTTTCTACTGATTTATGATGCATCACCATTATTTATTGACTTCACATAAAAAATACATGTTTTTGGACTGTGAGTCTGTACTGTATGTCTATTTATTGTTATAGAAATGCTGATTATAGCTTTGCAGCATATTTTAATATCAGGAGAGTTACTCATCCATTCTCCTCTCCATCTTAGTTCAAAATTTAAATTTTTTTAAGTGGGGAGGGACAGAGGGAAGAAAGGATCCCAAGCAGGCTCACTGCTCAGCGTGGAGCCCAAGGCAGGGCTCAATCTCACTGCCCTGAGATCATAATCTGAGCTGAATCTAACAGTCAGCTGCTCAACTGAATGAGCCAGCCAGGTGCCATTCTTTCTCATTCGTATACCTCATTATACATGATTTGATGGTGTGTGAATTTTTTAATTTAAATTCAATTTAATTAACATATAGTGTATTATTAGTTGCACAAGTAGAATTTAGTGATTAATCAATTGCATATAATACCCAGTGTTCATTACATCAACTGCCCTCCTTAATGCCCATCACCTAGTTACCCCATGCCCCCACCCACTACCCCTCCAGCAACCCTCAGCTTGTTTCCTATAGTTAAGAGTCTCTTATGGTTTGTCTCCCTCTCTGTTTTTGTCTTATTTTATTTTTCTTCCATTCCCCTATGTTCATCTGTTTTGTTTCTTAAATCCCACATGAGTGAAGTCACATGGTATTTGTCTTTCTCTGACTGACTTATTTTGGTTAGCATAATACCCTCTAGTTCCATCCACATCATTGCAAATGACAAGATTTCATTCTTTTTGGTGGCTGAGTAATAAAGATTCCATTTATATATACCACCTCTTCTTTACCTATTCATCTGTTGATGGACATCTGGGCTTTTTCCAGAGTTTGGCTTTTTCCAGACACTGTTGCTATAAACATTGAGATGCATGTGCCCCTCTGGATTACTATATTTGTATCTTTGGAGTATATACCCAGTAGTACAATATCTGGGTTGTAGGGTAGCTCTATTTTTAACTTTTTGAGGAATCTCCATACTGTCTTCCAGAGTGGCTGCACCAGTTTGCATTCCCACCAACAGTGTAAAAGGGTTCCCCTTTCTCCATATCTTCGCCAGCATCTGTCAATTGCTGAGCTGTTAATTTTAGCCATTCTGACAGGTGTGAAGTGGTATCTCATTGTGGCTTTGATTTGTATTTCCCTGATGCCAAGTGATATCGAGCATTTTCTCATTGGTCTGCTGGCCATTTGTATGTCTTCTTTGTAGAAATGTCTGTTCAGGTCTTCTGCCTGTTTCTTGACTTGATATTTTGTTTTTTGGGGGTGTTGAGTTTGATAATTCTTTATTGATTTTGGATACTAGCCCTATATCTGGTCAGACATTTGCAATATCTTCTCCTATTCTCCTTCTATTCTGTTGCCTTTTAGTTTTGTTGACTGTTTCTTTTGCTGTGCAAAAGCTTTTTATCTCATGAAGTCCCAATAGATCATTTTTGCTTTTGTTTCTCTTGTTTCTGGCAACTGTATCTAGCAAGAAGTTGCTATAGCGGAGGTCAAAGAGGTTACTGTATGTGTTCTTCTCTAGGATTTTGATGGTTTCCTGTCTCACATTTAGGTCTTTCAATCATTTTGCATTTATTTTTTGTGTATGGCATAAGAAAGTGGTTCAATTTCACTCTTCTGCATGTGGCTGTCCAATTTTCCCAACACCATATGTTGAAGATAGTGTCTTTTTTCCCCCTGGATATTTGTTCCTGCTTTGTCAAAGATTAGTTGACCATAGAGTTGAGAGTCCATTTCTGGGTTCTCTATTCTGCTCCATGGATCTATGTGTCTGTTTTTGTGCCAGTATCATATTATCTTGATGATTATAGCTGTGTAATACAGCTTGAAATCCAGAATTGTTATGGCTCCAGCTTTAGTTTTCTTTTTCAACATTATGTTGGCTATATGGGGTCTTTTCTGGTTCCATACAAATTTTAGGCTTGGTTGTTCCAGCTCTGTGATAAATGCTGATGGTATTTTGATAGGGACTGCACTGAATGTGTAGATTGCTTTGGGTAACATAGACATTTTAGCAATATTGGTTCTCCCAATCCATGTGCATGGAATGTCTTTCCATTTCTTGGTATGTTCCTCAATTTCTTTCATAAGTGTTCTATAGTTTTCAGAATACAGGTCCATTACCTCTTTGGCTAGATTTATTCCTACGTATCTTATTGTTCTTGGTGCAGTTATAAATGGGATTGATTACTTGATTTCTCTTTATTCTGCTTCACTCTTAGTGTATAGAAATGCAACTGACTTCCATGCATTGATTTTATATCCTGCAACTTTGCTGAATTCCTCTATCAGTTCTAGTATTTTTTGCTGGAGTCTTTTGGATTTTCCACATAGAGCATCATGTTGTCTGCAAAGAGTGAAAGTTTGACTTCTTCTTTGCTGATGTGGATCCCATTTATTTCTTTTTGTTGTCTGATTTGTTAGGACTTCCAGTACTATGTCGTGGTTAGGACTTCCAGTACTGTGAGAAGTGCTTGAAAAAGAGCGGTGAGAGTGGACATTCCTGTCATGTTCCTGACTTTAGAAGAAAAGCTCTCAGTTTTTCCCTATTGAAGATTATATTTGCTATGGATTTTCATATATGGCTTTTATGATACTGAGGTATGTTCCCTCTATCCCTACACTGCAAAGACTTTTTATCAAGAAAGGATCCTGCACTTTGTCAAATGCCTTTTCTGCATCTATTGAGAAGATCATATATTTCCCTTTATTAATGTGGTGTATCACATTGTTTGATTTGTGGATGTTGAACCACCCTTGCAGCTCAGGAATAAATCCCACTTTGTTGGGGTGAATAATCCTTTCGATATACTGCTGGATCCTATTAGCTAGTATCTTAGTGATAATTTTTTGCATCCATGTTCATCAGGGATATTGGTCTATAATTCTTCTTTTTGGTGGAGTCTTTGTCTGGTTTTGGCACGAAGGTAATCTTTCTCTTCTCCTGCTAGGTTTAGGCTTTAATTGCTATTCTTTCTCCAGCTCCTTTATGTATAAGATTAGGCTGTATATTTGAGACCTTTCTTGTTTCTTAAGAAAGGTCTGTAGTGCTATATACTTCCCTCTTCGGACTGCCTTTACTTCATCCCAGAGGTTTTGAACAGTTGTGTTTTCGTTTTCATTTGCTTCCATGAATTTTTTTTAATTCTTTCATTTTGTGGTTTACCCACTCATTCTTTTTTTTTTTCTTTTCAGCGTAACAGAATTCATAGTTTTACACCACACCCAGTGCTCCATGCAATGCGTGCCCTCCATAATACCCACCACCTGGCTCCCTCAACCTCCCACCCCCCGCCCCTTCAAAAACAACCCCTCAGGTTGTTTTTCAGAGTCCATAGTCTCTCATGGTTCATCTCCCCCTTCAATTTCCCTCAACTCCCTTCTCCTCTCCATCTCCCCATGTCCTCCGTGTTATTTGTTATGCTCCGCAAATAAGTGAAACCATATGATAATTGACTCTCTCTGCTTGACTTATTTCACTCAGCATAATCTCTTCCAGTCCTGTCCATGTTGATACAAAAGTTGGGTATTCATCCTTTCTGATGGAGGCATAATACTCCATAGTGTATATGGACCACATCTTCCTTATCCATTCGTCCGTTGAAGGGCATCTTGGTTCTTTCCACAGTTTGGTGACCATTCATTCTTTAGTAGGATGCTCTTTAGCCTCAATGTATCTGAGGACCTTCCAAATTTCCTCTTGTGATTGAGTTCAAGTTTGAAAGCATTGTGGTCTGAAAATATGCAGGGAATGATCCCAGTCTTTTGGTACTGGATAAGACGTGATCTGTGACCCACTATGTGATCTATTCTGGAATTTGTTCCATGTGTACTCGAGAAGAATGTGTATTCTGTTGCTTTAGGATGAAATGTTCTGAATATATCTGTGAAATTCATCTGGCTCAGTGTGTCATTTGAAGCCCTTGTTTCCTGATTAGGTTATCTGCTTAGATTATCCATCCATTGCTATAAGTGGGACATTAAAGTCCCCTACTATTATGGTATTATCCATGTGTTTCTTTAATTTTGTTATCAACTGGTTTATATATTTGGTTGCTCCCAAGTTAGGAGCATAAATAACAATTGTTAGATCTTCTTGTTGGATGGAACTTTTTATTTAGATATAGTGTCATCTCTTCTCTTCATCTCTTATTACAGTCTTTGGTTTAAAATCTAATTTGTCTGATATAAGGGTCACTACCCCAGCTTTCTTTTCATCATGTCCATTGGCACAATAAATGGTTTTCTACCCCCTCACTTTCAATATGGAGGTGTCTTTGGATCTAAACTGAGTCTCTTGTAGACAGCATATTGATGGGTCTTGTTTTTGTTTTTTGTTTTTCTCAGTTTGATATCCTATGTCTTTTGACTGGAGCATTTAGTCCATTTACATTCAGAGTAATTAGAAAGATATTAATTTAGTACCATTGTATTAACTGTAAAGTCACTACATCTGTAGATTATCTCTGTTCCTTTCTGGTCTTTGTTACTTCTGGGATCTCTCTTCACTCAAAGAATCCCCTTTAATACTTCTTGCAGGGCTCACTTAGTGTTCACAAATTACTTTAGTTTTTGTTTGTCCTGGAAACTTAAAATTCCTACTCCTAACTTCTAAGAACTTTCATTATTTTCTTTTCATGTGTACTGAGATGACTCTCTTTTCCTTTGGCCAGCCATTATGACAGTGAATCATAAATTTTTTGAAGCAGAATCATCCCTGTATTCCTGAGGAAACTATCACTGATAAAATTATGTTTTTAAAGACATTCAATTTCCTTGGATAATGTTATAAAATGTTTTCATCTATAAAACTGGTGTATACTTTTCATAAATATAAAGTTTATCATAAATACTTTTTTTAGTCTAGGTCATGCAAACCTCATAAAATGAGTTGGGCAGTTTTTCTTTCTGTTTCATTTTCTGAAAAAAAAGCAAAACAAAACAATATATGAGTATCATGTGTACCTTGACAGTTTGATAAAATCCATCTTTAAAATTATTTTCCATGGGAGTAGTGAGAAGGGCAAAGAGGCTATCTCTTTAATAGTACTTCAATGTCAATGCTTATAAGTCTCTCCAAGTTTTTTTTTCTTCTTAAGCCAATTGAGCTTTTATTTTCATATGTGTGTCCACTGTGTCTATAAATGCTTCCTAATAATAATCTATTATCTTTAATCTCTACTGTATCTATTTTAATTTCTACCTTTTTATTTTTAAATTTGTATGTATCTTTTCTTGTTTTTCATTGTTGAGAATTTTAGAAATTTATCCATCTTCTTGGAATTTTTAGTGAATCAACTTAAAGTTTGGGTTATATTCTATTTTGTTTCTTTTCTAGGTTTTTGATTTTCATATGTATGATTATAGTTTATTTTTGATATTTTAGGTTTACTCAACTTCTGTTATTTTATCATCAATATTTCTATAAATTTACCAAAAGAAAAAATGCAAAGCCCCAAAAGAAATTAACTTTTTTCCCTTAGGGCCATAGATATTCATCAAGCTTAATAATTTAACTTATCTCTTCTCCACTGGCATCACACCAGTTGATTTGCAATCAGATGACAAATGGTTGAGGAATGTGGAGATGATGTAAGTATTTCCAGTCTCTGTTCAAACACAGATCCCACATGGTTCCAAGTCTGAGAAAACTCCCAGCAACCCTCTGAGAGGAGACAGAGGTGCCACGACCCTGAGGAATCCCTAGTCCCAAATAGAGAATTCCTTACGTTGACACAACTCTTCAAATAAAGCCAGACTCCAGCCAAAGAAAATACTGTGCATAAAACCCCAAACTCCTTGTCTTTGGTAACCTTTGCTTTAGCACAGGGTTTATACATCCTGAAAATTACGTCCAAGTTCCTCTTGGCACTGTCCCAAAACTGTGAACCATGACCACACTGCTGTTTGTGAATGACATCATCACATCTGCGAGTCCTGATCACTGAGGAGGCCTGTTCAGACAGAGTCCCTTCCCATTAGTCTCACACCTTACTGGGAAACTATGCACATAAAAAGAATGGGAATTGGGAGTGCACTCTACATTCTAAAAGCTCAGTGCCACTGAAGTGGGAGTGGAGTTCTATGTTGGAAAATATATTGATCACAGATCTTCGATATAATAATAATTCTAAGTTGCACTTATGCCGTACTTTAGAATTTACAAAATGTTTTCATAAGTAAGATCTCATTTAAAATCTAAAAACCATTTTTTATGTGTTAACCATACCTCATTAAATAGTTTTTAAAGAAAGATTAAGAGGTGAGGAAGCAAGGACAGACAAATCTTTAGGAATTTTTCTGACTACATAAAAATGGGAGTTAGACGAAAAAAATGGGATCAAGAGAGATCTTTAAGATAAGAGAAATAACAGTTTGTTTAAGGGGCATTTGGCTGGCTCCGTCAGTAGAGCATGCGGCACTTGATTTCGGGATCATGAGTTAGGTGTAGAGTTTGCTAAAATAAAATTTAAAAAATAAAAATAAAAAAGAGAAATATGAGTTTGTTTAAATCCACTTACAGGAGGAATCTGAAATAGTCAAACTCCTAGAAGAAGAGATATCAATAGTGGTTACGAGGGGGTGGAGGGTGGGGGGATTGGGGAGTTGTTATTCAAAGGGCACAAAGTTTCAGTTATGCAAAATGAGTAATTTCTAGTGATCTGCTGTACAACAACGTGCGTAAAGTTAACAATAGTCTATTGTGCACTTCAAAATTTGTTAAGAGGGTAGATCTCGGGTTAAGTGTTCTTACCGAAAAAAAAAACAAAGGAAAACAGGAAACTCTGGGAAGTGTCAGATATGTCTGTTCCTTTAACTATGGTGATGTATCATGGGTGTCTGCATCCGTCCAAACACCAAGTTGTACTTTAAATGTGTGCAGTTCTTTGTATTCAATGATACCCCATAGAGCTATTAAAGATTAAATGAAATCTTTAAAAAATCTGCTAATTAGACAAAGATTATAGTATTATTCTTATATTCAGTCATGTGAACTAAAGCTTGGACAAAGTAAATTACTGCCTAAAGTATACATAGTAAACAAACAAACAAAGGTAAATTTGGGATAAGAACCTACAATTTTAGAACCCAGAATTTTGTTTCCAATGTTTTTATTTTGGGGGGGGGCAGACTTTATTTTTAAGTAATCTCTACACCCAACTTGGGGTTCAAACTCACAGACCTGAGATCAGGAGTTGCATGTTCTACTGACTGAGCCAACCAGGTGCCCCTGTTTCCAATTCTTTCCTTCTTCATGGGGTTTGGATTCTGCCTTCACTTCCAGCCTGTGGTATAGCTCCTTACACTTTATGAAGAAGGCGAAATGGAAGAAATAATACCCTTTGCTTCCCATCCAACTACACACCCTTAACATAAGACATATGTAGGGATTGAGATAATTGTTTATTACCAATAGGGGAAGTCATTCTACTCCATCGTGGAATCATTTTCCATGTAAATATTCTGTATGATGGAGATGTGCACACTGGGAAGTAGGTAAAAGACAAGTAGATGATTTCCGGGGCTGAAAAATGGAAGCTATAGGACCCTACCTCCCTGTAGGCCCCCTTTCTGACTTCTCATCTTCCTAAACTCCTAATACTGGAATATACCCCAGGGCTCAGTTTGGGGGACTCTTTCTTTTCTCTAACAATACTCATTCCCTAACTAATCTCACCCAGTTTCATGACTTTAAATACCATCTGTATTTGATGACATAAAAAAAAATTTTTTTGAGAGAGAGAGAGCACAAGCAGAGGTTGGGGGGGGGGGGTAGGTGGCACAGAGGGAGAGGCAGAGAGGAAATCCCATCCAGGCTCTCTACACTCAGTATGGAGCCTGATGCATGGTTTGATATCACCACCCAGAGATCATAACCCAAGCTGAAATCAAGAGTCAGATGCCTAACCAACAGGCGCCCCTGATGACTTGAAATTTATACACCTAAGTGGCACCTCTTACATGAACCCCCATGAACTAGATCAATCCACATGGACATCTAGTAGGTATCTCAAACTTAACATACCCCACACTGAACTTCTGATCATGACTTCCTCCCCCAAACTTGCTCCACCTGAAGCCTTCTTCATCTCACACCTTGATCCTTCCTGTCACTCAGGCAGATAAATAGCCATTCTGATACCTCTCTTTCACACCCCATATCCAATCCATCAGAAAATTCTGCTGGCACTACATTTGAAGTACATTCATACTCAGAATCTAACCATATCTCACCACTTCTACTGCTCATCTAATCCAAGTCTTATTTTCCCTCACCTGGCTCACTGTAATGCTGATTTCTTTTCTTCCACCCCGCTCCCCTACAGTCTATTCTCAACAAAGCAGCCAGAGGGATCCTTTTATAGCATTCCAGTCCTCGAAGCCTCCAGTGGCTTTCCATTTCACACAGAACAAAAGCCAAGTTCTCATAATCGCCTATAAGGCACAACCTCCTGACCACACACTGATTTTCTGACCTCATCTGTTACTACTCTGCCCTCATGGACTCCACCCCAACCACATTGGCTTCGTCGCTGTACTTCAAACACACCATGTCTGCACCCCCTTGGGACCTCTGACTAGTTAATTCTTCTGACTGGAATGTTTTTCCCCCAGATATCCACATGATTCACTTCTTTACCTCCTTCAAGTTTTGCATCAAATGTCACCTACTCACTAAAGCCTTCCTCAAACATCCCTTTTAAAATTGCATGTCTTCCCTCAGATTTCCCATCCTCCTTTATTTTTCTCCATTAGATTATCACATTTGAATATGTCATATAATTTACCTAATTTGGTTATTGTCTATCTCCTCCCTAGAATATAACTCCAATAGGACAGGAATTTTTGTCTTTTTTGCTTCCTGAGCTATACCTCAGTACCTAAATCAAAGCTTGGCATATAGTAGGTACTCAATAAATGCGCTGAACTGTTGAATTAATGAATAAATTCATGACTAAATGAATTAGGAAAGATAACCTCTAGAGTCCTGTGATAGCAATACACATACACTCATGGACGTGCAGGATAATAACCAAAAAAATCAAGAGCAATTCCTCAGCTCCCAAACACAGAGGGACCTGCCAGAGTTGCCTAATTCATACTCCAGGGGCAAGTGTACTCCATGGTAGAGGCTTCCTAGTGCAATTTCCTGCATCCTTGCACATGTGTGAGAGTTAAAAAAGGAGATTTATTCATGCATCTCAACAGCCAGTTCCCTTGCCCTAGCCATTGGACAAATTAAGACATCTGAGACCTACCAAGCACCTGACACTTCACTACTACATGTTCTGGAACTGCCACCTGGTCCAGCATGCAGAGATGGGAATTGCCATGGCAAGAGAGGAGCAAGGCACACTCTAGGGAAAGTACTGGGTACCAATGGGACAGACAGTACTCTGGGCAGTGGGCCGTGTGAGACAGGAGGAGTTGTTTCTCTTGGACAGTATAGGAGGGATTGTGGTGAGTGGATTAATCATAGGAATCCTGGCTCATGCCCTCCCTCTGGAAGGGACTAGTATATTCATCTCCTCCCTAATTTCCCCCACCTCTCCAGGGATATAAGGCAAGCCAAGGTTCTAGTATCCACCATACACTGCTAATTAGAAACTACTGTGGAAACCCTTCCAGGTTCCTTGTATAGCCTCTCCATCTCTTCTCCTTCCAAGCCCTCTTTCCCCACTACAACTGCCTGCTGCAACTCTGTAGCCTCCTGTTTCTCACTGTGCCTGTGATCTCTCTAACCTCCAGACACCACAAGCTGAGTCTCCTCTCCCCTCCATCTCCAGGTAATCCCTCTCCTGAGCCCAGGTAAGGAGAAGCCCAGCATTTGCAAGGTAAGTGGGCAGAGGAAGAGAAGGAAACACCAAGAGAAGAGCATGGAGAGGTGCCTGGCTGGCTCAGTTCCTGAAGTATGCGACTCTTGATCTCGGGGTTGTAAATTCAAGCCCCACATTGGGTGTAGAGATTACTTAAAGATAAAATCTTTAAAAAGAATAGCATGGAAATAAGGAAATCAGAATACTTCCCAGGAAGTTTGCCCAAAAGAGAGACCAACTATTAGAGTAGAATTTCTTCCCATACTACCACCCTCCTTAGGTCAGATCCAGAGCCCCACATCATTAAGTCACAGGGCACATGATGTTCAAAGCACTCTAACTGTGGAATCCTTCAGTCTTGGATGCACTGAAGTATAACCAGGTGTGAGGAACATTAGGCAGCTGCAGATACCAGGACTTTCAAGTTCTATTTCTATTTTTATCCAGTCATTTTACCCAAATGCATTTCTTCTGCCTCACATTTCCCATCTAAAAATGGGAGAGTCCTGTCTTCTCGAGTGAACATAGGTTCTCCTGGCAAGAGGTATCTAATGATATGTTGTTTCCATAGGGTAATATATAAGAATAAAACTAAGGAAAATAATTTGTTTTCTCAGAGGCAGAACAGAGAGTATTCTGAGAAGATAATATCCATAATGATTATTTGGCTCCATAAGAAACGAAAACCCCCTGTTACGTATTGTCAATGGCTCTGTGTATTTCTCCCTTCCTGATCAAAGAGCTAATTCCCCAGGCTTCAAACCACACCAACCATAAGGACCCCTCTGAAGAAGACCTGGGTCAACATAGCCCCTCCTTGGGCTGGCTACATCCTGTGCATTCTAGCTCATTTCATCTAATCTTTGTTGCCTTTCTCAGCAACCACAGGCATTGCTTCTGGAAACTGAGAGGCAGGCAGTAGAATGGTGCGGAGTGTGTCCCATTGGAAAGAGTTCCTGAAGCCAAAATTATGCACACAACTCTTGCAGGTGATAGATTTTCTGAGGGGCCCATGGTTTTCTGAGGCAGTGTTCTAAAAATATTAACAGGGTTCTCTTCTGGAAGGTGACTGGCCCAGGAGAGGAACATTTTTTTTTCTCACCAGTATTTGTTTTCTAGTTTTTGTTTTTTTATTTTAATGAATCATGAAACTACCCTGGCAAAATTGAGGTTGCCTTGACTTCCTCATCCAAGCAGCTGCCTTGCCCTGTCACTGAGCTCTAGCTCTCAGGCTATGACCAACAAGAACCAAAACAGCAGCTTTCACAAGGAAGGTCTGGGTTTTTGAGGGAGCCCTCCTGATATTTTGTAGCACAAGATGAAGTGCAGAAATTAGAAGCATTTTTAAACCTACTAAAACTGACTTCATGGGAAATGACAGCTGATTTAAAAAAATAAATTTTGAAAACAAACGAATTTTCCCCTAGAGCAAAGAGGAAACGTTTTTTTCCAGTAGATAAGGTGACTGGTCATCAGACCTAGAATACTTTTCAAATGGTAACAGTACGATGACCATGCAGTTATGTGTGATAACACTGACTTTTACAGTGCCAGCGGTGGGACAGTCTCCTCACCAGACAATTTTAATGTTAAACATGAAAGTGCTTGTTTCTGAAGCACAGCCCTCTTCCTCCGGCAGAAGCCTGGATCAGAGATTGACTTTAAATGGGGACTTCTTCATTCAAGCAAGAGTTTCTTTCAAAGCATCAAAGGCAGAGAGCTGGCTCTAAAATAAGAAGGAATCCTAGATTTTATGGTTCAAAGCTCCTCTCCAGATGAAAATGAAAGAGAACAGGAAGCCTGAAATGATATTTTACTCAAAGCCCTAATCCTACAATTGATTTTGAGGGGAAAAAAGAACTAACAGTGGCAACTATTCAGGGAGCTTTAAACACAAGTGCACACATTTTGTGATTCTGAATTCCTAGGAAACTTGAGGAGAAAGTTTGTTGGCCAAAACGCAAAACCCAAGGTAACACATTAAGCCAGAGCTAGAGAACTGAAAGACTGCCCACAGAACCATCATTTTGAGAAAAGCTCCAGAGCAGACACAGAAAATAGCAATGGCATCTCATTTTTATAACATGTAGAATCATTAAACACTTCAGAAAACACATTAACAGGGAAAAGCAAGAACGTTTGTGTAAGGAAAATAAGCTCTATTAAATCTATTTAAATGTTTTTAGGGGATAAAGATGCTGACAAGAAACCAACAAAGGATTCCTTTTATTTAGACTTTCAAAAGCCCTTAACAAGCTATCTTACCAAATTTAATCATCAAGGACTCAGTAGATGCCTTATCTTGTATAAGGAACCGGTTATAAGACAGAAGTCCTGCAGCAAAAGAGACACATGTCCCAGGGGTCAAGGCTTAGATTGTGAATGGTTGCAGAACAAGGCACGAGTGAAATCTCTACATCCAGAGATGATATTTAACTCCTCTGAGTAAAGAAGTTACCAACTGATGAGGAAAAAAAAAACCAACACTAAAAGATGTTTGTGTGATAGAACAAGAAAATGGTAAATGCATTTTAATTCAAGGGATTTTATTCCAGAAAACAAAGCTAAACTTAAAAGTACATAACAATGTAAGTTATATGTAAATTTATGAGTTTCAAGCTCATTGTCTTAAACCAAGGACAAGGCTTATGCCATAGAGGGAAAAGGAGTCCTTACAGTAATCATAGCTGCTGGATGCAGACAGAGCCCAAAGGCTGACACAGTACTGTAGAAGTTGGTTTATAATAATGATACAATGAATAACCACCTCTTGCTGCCCACTCTGTGCTTGGCACTGTGTTGTGGGCTTCCTTTGCAGTATGCCTATTTCTCACCACAGCCCTATGAATTAGACACTATCACCTCCATTTATATGTAAAGAGACTGAGGATCAGGGAGACAGAGGTAATGTGGCCGGTGAGTGGCTGCAACAGAGTCTGAACCTACAGATGTCTTCTTCCATAGTCTGTACAGTTTTAGAAAAGCAATAGGAAACCTAACAGGATAAAAAAAAACAGAAGAAGGAGAAAGGGAGAGTGATGATGATGATGGTGATAGATTGATATGTAGATAGGCAGACAGACTTACCTACATCTATGTCTACTTATTTCCCCATGAGTTTCCTAAAGCCAGAATGCTACGTACACCCTGCTTCTAGGACCCCAGAAAGACAGAGAAGGCACCAAGTAGGAAAGCACCTGAAAGGATAAAATCAAGAGGGGAGAGGTTCACTTGGTGGCCCATCAATGGTGAAAAAGAGAGATAAGAGAAGAATGCTTTTCAGGCTTTTTGTGCACAGCATTCTGTGCTAGTATCTCATGAAACCCACACAACACCCCTCCTTTGTTAACCTCAGCTGACAGTGAGGAGGCAAGCCTTTGGAAGTGTTAAGTAACTTGTCCTCATCCCAAGTCAAACTCAGCAAATAACAAAGCAAAAATTTACACTGGGGGGACTCTTCCTTATTTCACAGAGGATTTAAAAAAGGAAAAAACAAAATCAAAAGCAAAAAACGTTTTGAATATATAGTGTGTATTTTTCCTAAAAGGAAGCACTGGAAGAAAAGAGATTTCAAAACAATTTGTATCAATTCATAGACCAGAGGCCCATGACAGATTATTAAATCAAGTCAGGGAAATACATGCATATTTATAATTTTCTTTATTTAAGTCCGTGGGAGACAATGATCTGATTTTTCTGTGACCTCTCCTGTGGTGCTTTTGTAAACAATAATACTAGATCGGTGGGCTTAGGTCTACTCTGGAAGACAATTCTGGCAGAAACAGAACCATTAACCAGGAGTTGTAAGACCTAGGCTCCGGTCTTACTCTGTTGCCGACAGAAGTGAGGCCCTAGGCTGGTTATGTGACCTCTCTGGGCCTCACCCTCTATAACAGGAGGTTGTGGACCTTTGACCTCTCAGCTCCAGTCCAGTTCCATATTCTATGGAATCCTCACAACCCAGAGGGGCCTGACCTGTCTGCCTCTCAAATCTCTCACTGTCCAACCTCTTTTTAGAAGTGCTTTGACTATTAAAATGACTCTTCAAACACCATTATTACAGATCATTTTCATTATTCTGCACAGCAAAAATCAAATCCCAGATCTGTATCCCCAGCCCAGTGAGGCTTCCAGCCACATCCAGATGTCCTGGGCCACCAGCCAGCCATTACTCTGTGGGTACTCTGTGGAACCTTATACAATTAGGAAAGCAGATCTGTCAGAACAGTAACAATACCAGTGATGAATGTCAAAGCTAAGGAGAAATTATTTTTAGATTTGTTATCTGAGATTATCTATATTACTGCTCACATCTACATGTCCTCAAGAGAAATGTCAGCAAAGGGAAATCTGAGGACAGAAATGCCTAGGAGAGTGTAGGCAATTTCTGGGGAAGGGACAGTGGGAGATATGGGAAAGGGGTAGGGTGTGTCTTATGTGTAGAGGATTTTTTTTTTAGGAGAGGTATAAATATGGAAGACTGTGTAGTGGATAAGACCATGAACTATGAGAGGTTAGGTTGTTTGAGCATAAAGCCTGCTGTTAGCACTAACCAACTACATGACATTTAATTCCTTTAGGCCTCAATTTATTTGTTGGTAAGATGGGGATGCTAAGAGTTCACCTACCTCATCATGAGCATACTAAGAGTTGCTAGGATTGAGTGAGTTAAATGTGTAAAGTCCTTCTGAGCACGGACCTACCAGTCTCTTACAAGTAGCTGTTATTGTCGGTGTTATTAATCACCTGGAAATGAGAATATCTGCCCTTCTGCCCCTGGGGAGAAAGGTGGCTCACACAGGCCTTGTAGCATTTTCCCTCTACAGCTTCTACTAGGGTGGAGCTGGACTTTGAATCAAATCATTGAAGTTTGGAAAGTGTCTCTTCCCCAACCCCCATCCAGCCCCTGGATAAAAGACATTTCTAACATACATTCCTAGGGTTTATGATAAATGTTCCTAAATATACTAAACTAAGTAGAAACATTCCTCAGTCAACATTTGATTGGATTGACCTACCTGGCTTGCTTTCCACAGCCTTGTTTGTAAAGCATGATGCACCTTGAGTTTGTAGTTACTGGTGTCCCCGCCCAATCTTTCTTATAATTTCTGTGCAGTACGAACATAAAGGAAAATGAACTGGATTGCGTCTATCTCTCTGGTCCCCTCCCTGCTTCTTTAAGGAGATGAAAAGAAGGAAGTAGAGAAAGGGCAAGCTGAGGCAGAGCGAAGAGGGCCGCGGTGGGTACTTCTGCAGTTTCACCCTGCCTGAGTCTCCAGGACAGCCAGGCTTCTCCCTTTTGTCCCCACCTACAGCTACGACACTCAAAACTTGACACCTGACACTTGGCAAGGAAGAGGCACCCAACACAGGTTTGTTAAATTGGCTCAGCAGATAAATACCAGCCAAAACAAACAAACAAACAACCACAACAAATGTGAAGGCTCTCAAATAGTTGGGAAGTGACTCCCCTCTTTGCACCCATGCCAAACCCCACCCAGCTCCTCCTCTGTAAGACTCCAAACTTGTGTTTGAAGGTGCTCCCCTCAAATGACAAGAAAGAGCATGGAATGATACTGAAATATATAAACCACCAGAATTCTCCTCTCAAAAAGGAGTATTAGATAGCAAAAATCAAGCTCTTCCCACTCCTTCAGTTCTTCCACTGATTTACCTGTTGTCCTTAAAGTGGCTTTATTGCTCTTGCATTCTATGGTATAATAACCATGCACAAATACCACTTCCAACATGGGTCATCAACAGTGACTCAGAGGCACTAAGAGGAAAAAATAATTGAGCTTACAATTAAAGTTAATAAAAAAGAGATAAGGAAATAAAAAGAGATGTCATTAATAACTACTGGAAAGTCAAACACCATCCTCCAACTTGCCTCAAAGTCCTTATCAGCTCATGTTCCCCAGTGCAGAGGTTTGCCACAATTGCAGCCAACCTACATGCTATCAAAGTTTTCCAAATGTTGCCTGCAAATGAGTCACCGGGTAATGCTGAGAAAGAAACCGTATTCAGTCAGCAAATTTGGAATGTACTGCTAACTCTGAAAGGCAAGTTAGAACAGATACGCATCACTTTTTCTCATGTTGAGAGAGTATTAATAAAAATGTTAGGGACATTTTGTTCCTGATGCACCCAGAGAGACCTTCCCACTACTCATTCCCTGCTGCCTAAGTGTCTGCCTCAGCACCTGGAACAGAACTGGGTCTCTATTTAAGGCTAACTCAACATGGATTTATTGACCAACTCATCCCAGTGACCCTTTTTTTTTTTTTTTTTTTTTTTTGGCCTACTTATGGGATCATGGGAAGTTCTGCATTCAGCCTCAGGAATGCAGATTCTGTTCCTAGCTTTCTGTGAGCGGTTAAGCCTCCCCTAGACATGTCCCACCAGCTTTATTTTCCTTTTTAAAATCATGAGGTTGTATGAGATTATCACTAAGGTCTCCATCTGTATCTTGTTTTTGTGATTCTGTGACATACCACAGAAAGCAGCTCAAAGTGATAGAGTAGGGCAGGGAGGAGGAAACAGAAACAGGGTGTAAAGACACATTCACTGCCTTGAGGAGCTGAGGCTGAAAGCAGCATAATACTCCTGGCAATACAGGACCCAACAAATAACAACTAGGGTCTGAAGGCAGGGAATCCTTTGTAAATGGAGGTCAAGAGTGATACACTGTATGGAAAGGGCTTAAATTTAAGGCTTCTTTGGAAAAAGCATGTTGAGAATTCTAGTCCAGGAGGCAGGCAAAACCACACAAGTTAATAAAAGGCCAACATGAAGTGTGTGGGGGTGGGAAGGAGTGTCAGGGAGGCTGGTAATGCACCTGGGAACCATACCCCCTCTCTGCAGCCACTACTTCCTCCCACCCTCTAAATTCCATCTAGCCTTTCCTCAACCAGTGGGGTGGAGGAGCTATACCCACAAGCTCTCCCTCTCCCCATTTCTTTCCCTACAGGTACCTCTGGGCAAGCCAGTGCATGGACAGCTCCAGCAATGCCACCATGCCCTGTGGCTTTCTCCTTCAGGGCTTCTCTGAGTTCCCGCACCTGAGGCCGGTGCTCTTCTTGCTGCTGCTGGCCGTGCACCTAGCCACCCTGGGCGGGAACCTGCTCATCCTTGTGGCCGTGGCCTCAGTGCCCAGTCGGCCGCCTATGCTGCTCTTCCTGTGCCAGCTCTCAGCCATCGAGCTCTGTTACACTCTGGTGGTGGTGCCCCGCTCCCTGGCGGACCTGGCCGCACCAGGCCTTGGCAGGGGCAGCCCCATCTCCTTTCTGGGCTGCGCTGTTCAGATGCAGATGTTTGTGGCTCTGGGTGGGGCCGAGTGCTTCCTGCTGGCCACCATGGCCTATGATCGCTATGTAGCTATTTGCCACCCGCTGCGTTACACTGCAGTAGTGACCCCAGGGCTATGCACAAGGCTGGCCCTGGCCTGTTGCCTTGGGGGACTGGCAGTGTCTGTGGGGCTCACGGTGGCTATCTTCCACCTGCCCTTCTGTGGCTCCCGCCTGCTGGTGCATTTCTTCTGTGACATCACGGCACTGTTGGACCTGGCTTGCACACAGAGCTACGTTGATGAGCTTCCCCTGCTGGGCGCCTGCCTGGTGCTACTGCTGCTGCCCTCACTGCTCATCCTGTCCTCCTATGGTGCCATTGCTGCTGCCTTGCACCGCCTGCGCTCCCCTGGGGGCCGGCGCAAGGCTGCCTCCACCTGCGCCTCGCACCTGGCTGTCACCTTCTTGCACTATGGCTGTGCCACCTTCATGTATGTGCGGCCCAAGTCCAGCTACTCCCCGCGGCGGGACCGCACACTGGCACTTGTCTACACCAATGTCACGCCACTATTGTACCCACTCATCTACAGCCTGCGCAACCGCGAAATCACTGCTGCCATCCGCAGGGTGCTGGGGCGTGGGCGGCAGGGACAAGGTCTATGTGGGCCCTGACAGCAGGCAGGGACCAGGCCAGAGGGGACAGCTCTGCTCCCTAAAGTTTTCTCTGTCAGGAGGTGTCTGTGTCAGGAACGCCACCAGGGTGGACTCAAGGACTGGATTGGGGAAAGAGAACCTGGAAAAGTGTCCACAAAAGAAGAGTCTCCCAGCAGGTGATCCATCCTCCATCCCCTCCTTTGAGGAATGGCCAAAGACAGTGAGGTATAGACCCTAGACCTAAAGACAGTGGCCCCATCAGCACTTGCTGGTTCTCACCATGCACTGGGCCCTGCGCAGGGTGATGGGCTCACAGTGATGAAGAAGGCACAACTCTTGGCCACTGGGGCTCACAGATGGGAACAGAAGGGGTGAAGAGGCAATGGATGGAATGGCTCCTGAGGAGTCTCTGTGGTAGACTTTTTGAGAGGAGAGGGAGTCAGGGAAAACTTCTTGTAAAACAAGGGTGACTAAGTGGAGAACTGTAAGCTGAGTAGAAGCCAATCAGAAGAGGAGGGTAAAGAATGGTCCAAGCGGCAAGGGTCCAACAGGGGCGGGGACATTGGAGGAAAGACCCTGTAAACAGCGGAAAGAAGTGAATTCCCAGAGTGAGCTGTTGACTTGCTATTCCTGTGTCCTCCCTCTGGTCACAGTATGGAGAAGGATCCAGGTACATGGAGGCCTGTCTGGGGAGCTCCACCCTATTACAGGAGAAAGGTGATGGAGTCTGGACAAGGTGATGGAGTCTGGACCAGAGGATTGACACATGGGATTAGGGACATGGAGTCAAGAGATATGCAAGAAGTGGAAACTACAGAACCTTGACTGGATATGGAGGCATGAAAGAAAAGGGAGTTAAGGAGCACTTCTAATCTGGGTCACTGGGTACATGGTGGTGCCATTTGCTGAAAAAGAGAACACAGGAGCAGAAGCAAGTTGGAAAGGTGGTGATGGAGGCTTCTGGGTTGAACTTGTGGGGCTGAAATGCTGCCAGAACAAACTGGTGAAGATGCTGATTGAGGCAGATCCGGTAATCCAGAACACAGACTCCAGAGGAGGGTAGACTTGGGTTTACAGATGTACACTGGGACCATTGAGTAGGTGATGTCACTCGCCAAAATGTTAATAATTGTTCTCATATGATGAGATTATGGATCATTTTTATTTTCTTGACTGTATATCTTCCAGACTTCTCCTAATCATTATCAATGGATGTTACTTTTATACAGAAACAACTGTTACTTAAGAACAAGCATTTTGGGGGCCTGTTCACTGATCATAAAGACTTCTTACCCTCTATCATGGAGATAAAGGCCTGCACCCGCTTGGCTAAAAACTGTCTCCTCACTAACAGTTCGGGAGTAGAAAGGAACTAGAGTGAGCTTTGCAGGGACGGATCCAGTGTGTGGTACAGGGTAGAAATGTGCCAAGGAACTTTAATCCATCCATGGTCTGGAGGAAATATTGCTGTCAAAGAAACAGGGAGGAGACATTGAAAGGAAGAATTACTAATTACTAATTTAGAATTAATTACTAAAGAATTACTAATCTACATTGTGATGTAAAACCAACAAAGAAGATAAAGTCCCTTGATGTGACTGTTTCTAAACAATGTTACGTTCGAATATCTTGGCATATTAAAGGGGACAAACTGGCACAAAACCCTAAGTACAAATGTTAGGGTACACTGGGAAAATTCCAGAAGTTATTCATTCATCCATATGTGTAATAAATAGCTGTTTATTGAGTGATGGTTCCATGCCAAGAACTTGACAGTTAAGGATTCAACTGTGATCAAAATGCCAAGGATTTTGAGCATCTCAACCCAAATTACTGAAGGAATGAAGATGAAGCCCATGTGTAATTTGAAATCTATAGGGGACTCAGGCAAATAAATAGGTATTGCAATATTATGTGACAGGTACCATGATGGGAAAAATACAAGACCCTGTGGGAAGAAATTAGCCTAGAGTTGGGGTGGCAGGGGCATCAGGAAAAGGTTATGATTAAGTGATGTGTTAGGACCTAAGTGTAAGAAGGGATAGCTGAGCCAAACAAAGACAGCTGAGAAAAGAACATCCAGGCAGAGGAAAAGCATGTGCAAATGCACCAAGTCAAAAGAGATCATTATGCATTCCAGGAGCTTATTGATGGGACTGGCTCTAATTGGTGAGAATGGGTGGTTGGAGGGCTAAGTATTTCAAGTATTAAGATATTATGCTAGAGGCACCAGAGCACACAAGCCTTTCAAGCCATACTAAAAGTTTGGGCTTCACTCTAAAGAAAAAAAGAGAAGGGGTGGGTGGGCAGGGAAGAGGAAAAGAAGGAAGAGCAGTAAAAGATGTTCAAAGGGGAGTGATATGATCCAATCTGAACACTGACTACTGTGTTAAGCAGGAACTGGGAAGGACATGACAAAAAATATATTTTCTAGGGAGCCTGGATAGAAATACAGGTTGGAGATAATGTTGGCCCATTTTAGGCAAGTGGTACTAGAAATGGAGGGCAGTGAACAGGATAGAGAAAGATTTAGAAGGTAGCTATAACAGAACTTAGTACAAATTGCTTAGGGATAAAAAAGAAAGAGGAGTCAGGGATGACACAGATTACCTGGAAAAGATGACAGACCGGGCCCCCTGAGACAGAGCGCAAAGGAAGAATAACTAGGTTGAGGGCCGGACAAGGTGGAGATGGTGAATTCAGTATGGATAATGTTGACACGGGGTGTAGACCTCTATGGTTGGCAGGTGGGTATAAGTGAGGAGAATGTGGGCTAGAGAAACATATTTGGAATTCACCGGCTTAGTAGCAACTGACATGGCTGCAAAGAACAGAAGAGACAGGAGGATCAGAGCAGTTCCAACAAAAGGACCATGAGGAACAGCGGCACTGAAGGGCGGACTGACTGAGCATGACACAAAACACATAATTTTTTAACTAGATGTAAAACAGTTTGATTCGTGGGACACTACCTTAAACAAAATGAAACAAGAGATGAACTTCCATATCTAACATATGGAAGAGGCCCATTTCATAAATGCATAAGGAATTCTTGCCAACTGGTAAGAAAAAGATGAATAATCACAAAGAAGAAATGGGCAAAGGGTATGGATAGACTGGTCACAGAAAAGGAGAAGTAAGTGGTTTTTACTCATAGGAAAAGAGTTTCTACCTCATTCATGAGAGAAGTTCAAAATAAAATTTTAAAATGCTATTTGGAGCATTTATTTAGATGATACTCAAAGGGCAAACACACAACTTAAGGGTGAAATATGGACTCCCATACCTTGTTGCTGAAAGTACACATTTGTTCAATTCTATAGAGGGCAACTGGGCACATCAATTAAATATCAATTAGAATTAAAGGCACATATCATTTGTTCCTATCACTCTACTTCCCGGGTATGTCCTTACCCATGTATCTGTCTTATGGGCAAATATGTATGTTCAAAAATATTCCTGTCAAAATTTCTTGGATCAGCAAAATATATATATATATTAAATAATAATATGTGACCAGTTAAGTACATTATGGTTTATCCATTTAATGGAATCCTATACAGTTGCCGAAAAGAAAAAGCAGTTTAATCAGTGACAGACATGGAGCCATCTCTTATGTGTTGTCAAGTGAAAAAGCAAGGTGAATAGTATACATTGCAGTCATATTTGATTCTGAGCTTTTTACTTGTGATTTCCACTCCTATGCTCTTCCCTCCATCTTCAGAGACTGGCTCCTTGTCATTCAGATGCTGTCTGGACTCAAATACTAATTCCTTGTAGAAGGCTTCACTGGTCATGCCATATAATATTGCCTCTCTGTCTTCCATCACATTATCATGCTTTAATTTCTAATCATCTCTCATTATTTGAAATGATGTTTCTTTCTTTTTAATGTTTTAATTACCTGTCCCTCCCAGCAGAATATAAACTCTATGAAAATGGTCTTCTCACCACAGTATTTCCTGTTCCTAAACAGTGTCTGGCATGTTTAGCTTCTAGTACGTTGTTGAATGAAAGAGTGAATAAGTCAGTGTTATGGTATGATAGCATTTATTTATAAAAACACATAGAATGCATGTATGTACATATCATGTGTCTGTATATGTCCTGTATGTTTTACACGCACATACACATTTGTAACCAAATTAAAAGTCTGGGGAACTGGAGCATAGGGTGGGACAGACCTTTACTCTTCATTGAATACCCTTCTTGCATACATATATTTTACTTATTCAATAAATGGTTTCAAAATTTTAAAAAAAGGCTAGGCAGAGAAGGCAGAATGCACAGAGAAGTTTTTTGTTGTTGTTGTTTTGTTTTTAAAGAGCAAGCAGGAGAGTAGAAGAGAATCAAAGAGAGTGTGGCGTCCTGAAAGTCAAGGAAAGAGTATTCCAAGGATGGAGTGGTTAACAGTGCCAAATGATAGTACTATTTTTAGAATAACATGGTACTGGCATCAGAGATGTCTTTAAGGATGTCTAATCCAGCCCAAAGAGCACCAAATTCACCTGGACAAGCCTCAGCAAAGGCCTCAGCATGTGCAAAGTCCTGGAAGGCAAACAACAAACCCCACATCTAGAAATGCCGTCTACTCAGGGATCGTTCAATGTCTCCCAGGCCTCAGCCAACACGAAAGAAATATGGAGAACCAAATCAAACCATGTTTAATCGCCTGCTGAAGTGGGAAGTAACACTGGATTTCCAATGCTTCAAGATTTGTACCTGGGATTTTTTTTCACCAGATACCGTAAGGTAACAGACAGAGAGACAACTATCCCTTAACAGTAGGAGTTTATTAGTTACAATTCCCAAGAGAAAGGACACATCACACCATAAAGGACCACATGGGAAAGCATGGGTCAGTCGGAAGGCAGAAAGAAGGAAAAGCAGGGCCTTGAGACTTTCTTGTGATTTCTGTGGGAAGGAATGGGCAAGGCAAGGTAGGAAATCTTGAGCTTTCCTTAGCCAAGTTTAATTGGATAGTCTGAATAATTTCAGGGGGGATCAAAGAGGTCTCTAGCTGTCTGGTTTAGCTGACCTGGCCCTGGGGTTACAGGGCAGGCAACTTGCTGGTTTGGTACAGAAGAGTCAGATGAAGGGGGTAGTTGAGGATATGGGTTTGGGACTGGCCAGTTTGCATATGAAAGGCACAGTCACAGGAAGCTGGTTTGGTATCTCCAGGAATTAGCTAGCTGGGGGGGGGGGGGGGGGGGGGCGCTATCCTCAACCAGCAAGGCCCCCAAGATGTCAGAACATATAGTATAGAAAATAAAAGACACAGACTCTAAGACAGCATGTGTAACTTCTCAAATACAGATCTGTGAGCACTTAGAACTGCTGAAGAAGCTCTCACAGCTCTTCACGTTGGTGCCACTGGAATTTTAACAGATTTAGACTCAGCCAGAAATTATCCTCCATCCACAATACATCGATTTCAGTGGGTCCCTCACTTGGTTGCACAATGAAATCACTGGAAGTCCTTTAAAAATCTGCTGTCTGGAACCAAATACTAGGGATTCTGACTTAATTGGTCTTATGAAGGTCAGGCATTCGAATTTTTAAAAGCTGCCCCCTAGGTAATTGTGAGGTGCAGTGAAGATTGAGAACTCCTGCTCCTCAGTATGAGTGACTCCAGCCCTTCAGAGAGGTTGTCCCCCTCTCACTTAAATGTAATCCTTCCTCCTGAGTTCCAGGTCCCATTTTAAACACTCATACATTTCTTACTGCTACTCTCTGCCATGGCTTGAACTCGAGTATATAAACATCCTTAAGATAGGAAAATTCCCACTTCTCTGATGGCACGAGGTCTTATCCTTGAAGTGGACGGTTCTAAATGAGGGGAGGTGGCTAGATCACTAAGAATCACAGTTTGCTGTCAGTGAACACTTCACAAGCTAGGCAGGTACCAGGACAAGCAGGTTAGAAGGGGCAGAGGGGAGAGAATTAGAATGTGGTCATCCAGACCAGATAAAGGAAGGTGACGTAAACATGGAATATGCTGATTTACCTTTAACGAAATTCCTCTGCATATGAAACTGTTTCCTACATCTAGTTTTACGGCCCACTTACAGAACTAATACTTGTGTAGCCCTGTGGGGGCCACAGTCTTCAAGAAATTTGAGACACAGATAACAGTTTAGCCATTCTATTAATGACTTATATCTTTACCTAGAGTTTCTGACATTCCAGTTCCACATGGTAGACAACTAAGATGTCTATGATCCTCCTGACAATGGGTAAAAGCACCTTATTCATCTCATAATGATAGAAGAAGGCCTCATAGCCATATAATCTTCTTTAATCATCAGGTGTTCACATCCCCTATAGGGTCAGTTTCCTCTTCTGGCTGTTGCTGGTGTGTTAGTCTTAGGGCCTTATCACAGAGGTCCACACTGCCTCCAAACTTCAGCTGTTCCCTAAAGGAGTCACTACCCTTGTGGGAAACATCAAAGGAAATGAGTTTAATCCATTCTATCATTACAATTAAACACATATCCATGAAGGGGAAAGTAAAGCCCTTCACCAGAGCACTCCTGGAACATGGCAGCTATAGAGGCAAGGTAGACCCTCTTGGAGAAAAGTGGCAGTGCTATGACCATCGCTGGGGCACTGTGCCAGGCTACTTAGGTCTGAATTCTGGGCCCCTGAATTCCTAACTGTGACCTTGGACAAGTTACTCTAACCTCCCTGGACCTGTAAGTCTTCACTGGATAATCTGGAATTGATATTAGTACCTATCTCACATCACCTGATGTAAAAATTAAAGTTAATACAGGAAATGTGCTAAAACAGTATCTGGCATTAAAGCATCATTAATGGGGGATATTTTCTGATGGGCAGGACTGAACGCTGAAGTCTCAAAGTTGTTCTAGGCAAAGAACATCTGTACCCTTATACCTCAAGCCCTATACCCTGAAATGGCATACGTATATTAGAGGAAAGAGGGTGTATATGTAGTAGAGCATGGGCAAGGGGGTTGCTGGTTGGGATTACAAGAAAAGGAGAAAGCAGGCTGCATTCTACCCTTTTCACCTCTACTTGGGCATATCTTGGGTAGGTCTGTCTACAAGATCTTATAATATTTGCTCTCATTTTTTGTCATTGTTTTTCCTGGGTGAACTGAGGGTCCCAAGGTAGTTGCAGTTTTTGTTTTGCTGGACTGCTTTCTGCCTCTCTCCTTACATAACAAGGGAGTTCTGAGGTAAGAAGCCAGTAAAGTGAAATGTCTGAAAAGACTGAGACCTGGCTTATGGATTGAGGTTGAGATCAACAGGTAGATCAGTAAGCATTTTGGTTGCACTAAAAAAATAACAACAATACACTATTGTAATTTAAGCAATTTAAGAAAAAAAAAAAATCATTTGCTACAGCTACTAAAAGACCTGTAGAATCCCTAGGAGGGCTGTAAAGTTGGGTATGTTGTCAGTGAAGCCAGGAACCTACCTACTCCACACAGCAGACTGCTTTGGTGAAGACTGCATGCCTCTGCTGCTAAGACAGACCATGTATGATGCTGGGCACTGGATACTAGGCCTGTCCTGAGAACCTGGATCCTTCCATCATCTCCTTCCCTACATGGGATGCCTGCTTCTTCACATTGCTCTTTCCAGAAA
Organism: Mellivora capensis; assembly: GCA_004024625.1. Lineage (NCBI taxonomy): Eukaryota > Metazoa > Chordata > Mammalia > Carnivora > Mustelidae > Mellivora > Mellivora capensis. Next base: position 41,281 of record PISX010015856.1, read on the forward strand.
CAAATTAATACATGGGCATCTGGCTGAGGAAGCCTAGGCTATGGGGAAAGAGATAGCGATAATGGGGAAAGGGATTTCAAGGAAAAAAAATCAAAAGACATTTAGGGTGATTTTTAGAAAGGCTTGCTGTGTGACATATGAGGTAGCCCTCACTTCCTCAATCTATCACACTCTACAGTGAAATCAATCACCTGTCGGTGCACTGGGACTTACAGTTCATGTGGTGGATGCAATCCTTAGAAAAGGAAGTCTAAGGAGTTTCAGTTATGGTGTGATTATGTTTGCAAAATATGGGCTTATTTCAGCTTTGTCTAATGTCACTTCTAAAACTGAAACTAACTTATCATTGATAACAATGTTTTGCTGCATGAGTTGTTGAAATTAAAAGCTTCAGCAGAAGAAATTCACTCTTAACTATTTCAAAAAATATTTACCTATGATATTCCTGGCAATTTACATCTTCAGGTGGTGTATCATGTTATAAATTACATTTTCCTAAAAGAGCAGTATTATCAGCAGATAATTCTCTATCCAAAAATCATCACTAAATTAGTCCTCTATGTGGCCAAAAATGGATCATAAAATAAAAATAAATAAAATAAACAAATAATTAATTAAAACTAAATAAATAATTTACTTATAAATTCTTATAATTCATAATTTTATTATTATATATGATGCATAATATATACAATTATTTTATAATTTAATATACTCTATATAATATAATAAATAAAAAATTTAAAAGATAAATAATAATAAATAAAAATAAAAAATAAACTTTCTAAACAATTTGACGTGGTGAAATAAATATTCTAAAGTCTTATTAAATGGGTATAAACAGTCCCTAATTTGAATGCAAGGCTCCCAACCATAAAAGGCACATATAGATAATTTAAAAAACATAACTTATGTGACATACTTGATTTTTAAGAATAATATGCTAGCTTTAATAGTCTTTAATAAACAGTCTTGTTTTTCTTGGAAAGAAATTTGGAGAAAATATTTGGGCAATCTAGGTATCTTAAAATTGCTTTTCAAGGGTGTTCAAAATAGGTATCTTTTTTTTTCTTTAAATGAGTATCTTTTTCATAAGCAGAAGCCTTCAAAATCATTCCACTGATCTTATTGCTACTTCAAACTGGTAGTGTAGGACTTTAAACATGTTTGATGGTGTGGTGGTAATAATGATTATAGCACTGCTCCCACTAGATTCTTAAAAAGCCAACCTACATCCATCAATAGAAGGACGGATAAAGAAGATATGAGGTAGATATAATGGAATGTTACTCAGCCATGAAAAAGAATGAAACAAAAAGAATGAGATCTTGACATTTGAGACAACATGGGTGGACTTAGAGGTTATTATGCTATGAAATAAGTCAGAGAAAGACAAATACCATATGATTTCACCTATCTGTGGAATCTAAAAAAAAAAAACAAATGAACAAACAAAAAAGCAGAAACAGATCCATAAATACAGAGAACAAAATGATGGGGGGATGGACAAAAATGAGTAGAGAGCGGGAGGTACAGGCTTTCAGTTATGGAATGAGTAAGTCCTGGGGATGAGAGGTACAGCCTAGGGAACATAGTGCTATTGTAATAGCATTGTATGGTGACAGATCGTGGCTACACTTGTGGTGAAAAAAGTATAATGTACAGAGCTGTGGAATCACAACACTGAACACCTGAAACTCCATAACATGGTGTCTCAACTATACTTCAATTTAAAAAGAAAAGAATAGACTTTTCCTAGATGGTTGGATGTGGCCATTAATAAATGCAAAGAGCCAATCTAATGTAAGCTGGAGTCAGAACCCTTAGAGTCGGATTTAGGAAATATTTGACCTTGGCAAAATTTATATAGCCCAATTCAGCCTCGATTTCTCCTTCCCCAGTGAGACAGTGCTGATGAAATTCCTGGAAAATAATTAAACACAATGCAAACGAAGTTTTGTTTTTTTTTTTTTTATGATGAGGAGAAGTTGAACCCCCATCTGCAAGAACAGAACAGGAAAGTCAGGTGACTTTCTTATGGCAGCTGAGGGAATTCCTTTGGATTTTTTTCGCCCACTGGACTTGGAGATAAATGGAGAGAGGGAAGAAGTCTATAAGGCAGTTTCTAAGACAGACCCTTCCATCTCCACCCTTTATGACACCAGCAGTAAGTTCACTGTTAATAGGAGCAGGGGTGAGATGAGAAGGGGTTCTTATCTCTGTGAATAGCTTCTGGACCCACATTTGCTCTTTGATAATCATTCCCAGCCCCTATACTCATTTTCTTTTATAACTTCCCTGATGCCTCAGTGTCCCCATACCCACCTCACCTGCCTGGAAGAAGGCTTCCTGAGCTGGAATCCAGCCTCTGCTTGTGGGCTAGACCCAGCTGCCCTCCACAGCTCCATGGGCCAGGAGTGCTGAAGCTTTCTGCACTTAATGCAAAGTTTGAGGCGTAACAAAACCATGGAAGCCATGGAAGCTTCTAAAAAGATACTTCCAAAATGTCTCATAAAATCCCCAAATCAGCATAAAACACTTTGATTTTAATGCAGAGAACTGTTGGAACAGCTTGTACTTTGCAAAAGGGAAAACTAGAAAAAATTGAGTTTACAAGGCTCAACAGGATAGAAGTAAATGTGCGAAGGAAAAATTTTACTTTCTATTTGTAGCACTAGTTTGACTAGCACCTTTCTTCTAAAGTGTTGGTGGTAATTTTTCACAGGGCTAGAACAAACAATCCTGAAATCTGTACAGAACTACAAAAGACCCCAAATAGCCAAAGCAATCCTGAAGAAGCAAAGCAAAGCTTTGCTTTGTTTTGTCTTGGTGACTACAGCTTTGAAATATAGCATGAAGTCCAGAATTGTGATGTCTATCACAATTCTGGACTTCATGCTATATTTCAAAGCTGTAGTCACCAAGACAGTATGGTAGTGGCACAAAAACAGACAAATGAAGTAATGAAATGGAATAGAAAAGCCAGAAATGGACCTACAACTGTATGATTAACTAATCTTTGACAAGCAGAATAAAATATCCAATAGAAAAAAGACAGTCTTTTCAACAAATGGTGCTGGGAAAACTGAACAACAACATGTAGAAGAATGAAACTTGACCAGTTTCTTACACCATACCCAAAAATAAATTCAAAATGTATTAAAGACCTAAATGTGAGACAGGAATCCATCAAAATCCTAGAGAAGAACACAGGCAATAATCTCTCTGACCTTGGCCATAGCAACCTCTGCTAGATATATGCTGCCAGAAACAAGAGAAACAAAAACAAAAATGAACTATTGGGACTTCACTGAGATAAAAAGCTTCCAGGGGCACATGGGTAGCTCAGTTGATTAAATGTCTGCCTTCAGTTCAGGTCATGATCTCAGGGTCCTGAGATGGAGCCTCACATTGAGTTCCCTGCTCAATGGGGAGTCTGCTTCTCCCTCTCTTTTTGTCCCCCCCACCCATCTTGTGTTCTCTCTTTCAAATAAATAAATTAAATCTTTAAAAAAAAAAAAAGATAAAAATCTTCCGGGCAGGGAAGGAGACAATCAACAAAATTAAAAGGCAGCCTACAGAATGGGACAAGATATTTCCAAATGTCTTATCAGATAAAGAGCTAATATCCAAAATCAATAAAGAACTTATCAAACTCAACACCCAAGAAACAAATAATCTAGCCAAGAAATGGGCAGAAGACATGAATAGACACTTTTCCAAAGACATCCAGATGGCTAAGAGACACAAGAAAAGATGCTCAACATCACTCAGCATCAGGGAAATACAAATCAAAACCATGATGAGATAGCACCTCACCCTGTCAGAATGGCTAAAATTAACAACATGGGAAACAACAGATGTTTGTGAGTATGCTGAAAAGGGGAAAACTTCTTACACTGCTGTGGGAATGCAAACAGGTGCAGCCACACTAGAAAACAGTATGGAGGTTCCTTAAAAAGTTAAAAATAGAACACCCTGGAACCCAGAAATTTCACACAAGGTATTTACCTAAAAGATACAAAAATACATATAAGACAGGGTACATGCACCCTGATATTTATAGCAGCCTTATCAACAATAGCCAAACTATGGAAAGAGCCCAAGTGTACACTGACTGATGAATGGATAAATAAGATGTGGTGTATGTATGTGTATATGTGTGTATGCATGTATGTGTATGTATACACATACATACACATACACACACAAACACAGTGGAATACTACTAAGCCATCAAAAGAATGAAATCTTGCCATTTGCAGTGACATGGCTGGAGCTAGAGTGCATTATGTTAAGCAAAATAAGTCAGTCTGAGAAAAACAAATACCACATGATTTCACTCATATGTGGAATTTCTGAAACAAAACAGATGAATATATGGGAAGAGAAAAGCAAAAGAGAGAGAGGGAAGCAAACCATAGACTCTTAACAAACTGAGGGTAGAGGTGAGTGGGGATGGGCTAAATGAGTGATGGGCAATAAGGAGGGCACTTGTTAGGATGAGCACAGGGTGTTATACGCAAGTGATGAATAACTAAATTCTACTCCTGAAGCCAATATTACACTGTATGTTAACTAACATGAATTTAAATAAAAATTTGGAAGAAAAATTTAAAAATGAAGTGTTGGCAGTATTTCAAACATAAAAATACCTCACATTTGTTGAGGGTTCACCATAGACTAGACACTGTGCTCGGTGCTTTACATGGACTACCTCATTTAATCTTCATGAAAGCCCTACAGTCATGCAATGGCTGCCAGGTCCCAGCCAATAGTGAAAAAATGTGGAGAAACAATTCAAATCATGTTTAATCACCTGCTGGAGTGGAAGTAACACTGGCTTTCATTTTATCATTCTTTCCTTTTGACATCTGAGGAAACTGAGGCAATAGAGACTTTAACTTGTCCAATGTCATAAATGTACTGGAGGAGAGCCAAGATTTAAATGCATGCATTCAGAGTTTAGAACTTGTGCCTTTAGTCACCAGGCATTGGTACCTCAGCCAGGCCATGGTCTGCTAAGTAAATAAAACAACCTTGGCTACACAGAGTCCATCCAAGCCTGAAACAGGTTTGATAGTCTTGGGGAAAGCTCATGGCCAAGATGGAATTCCAGGCTTCAAACAACAAGATTTCAAGTCTATCATATTCTGGAAACTAAGAAATGGTTAACTGAACATACTGAATTCTCAGGGTATTAGCCAACTAACTTTATTCTTTTTGAACCCCATATTCTCAAACCTGCACCATAGGGATAGTTCTTCCCCCATTCCTGAACCAAATCCACAACATGGAGCATTGATGCCCTGGCTCCTCTTGGAAAGTAAAAAGCTTTCCAGGTGCTTTCAGTCCCCAAAATATTATCATTTCAGTATTAAAAGTAGATTTTTATAAAGCTATAGATATAAATATATATCTTAATATAAAATACAAAACATAATAAAATAAATATGACTCTCATTCCTAGTTGACACTTCTCTTCACCCTCTTCTCCAGAAGCCTACATTAGGAGGGTCTCCTTCTTCCTCTTCTCTAGACTTCTTCCTCACCTCTGTCCCCTGACTGGTCTTCACTAGACTGCACCTGACTTTTCCTAGGTTGGAGCAGGGGAAAGATACCAGTAAGAGGTGGAAATGTCTTCCTTGACCAGCAATGGTGCCCTTTGAGAACAGATTCCCAAAGTCAGCTGTATTCAAAAGCACCTTCACAATTTCCTCAGAGATGCTTCCCTGGGCTCACTGCAGTTCCCTTGATGTCCTCAAAGCTTCTGCTCTCCCCAACAAACATTTCCCCCTTCTCCCCCAGCTCTGGTGACCACATACAGTTTCTCCCTAAATCTCTGGGTATCTGAAGGTCCACGCCTCTATTAGGGTCACATTTCCCCTCCAATTAGTTTCTTTTTTATTTTTCATTATTTAATTTTTTTAAATTTCTTTTCAGCAAAACAGAATTCATGGAGCACATCCAATGCTCCATGCAATGCATGCCCTCCGTAATACCCACCACCTGGTTCCCCCAACCTCTGAACCCCTGCCCCTTTAAAACCTTCAGGTTGTTTTTCAGAGTCCATAGTCTCTCATGGTTCATCTCCCCCTACAATTTCCCTTAACTCCATTCTCCTCTCCATCTCCCCATGTCCTCTATGTTATTTGTTATGCTCCGCAAATAAGTGAAACCATATGATAATTGACTCTCTTTGCTTGACTTATTTCACTCAGCATAATCCCCTCCAGTCCCGTCCATGTTGATAAAAAATTTGGGTATTCATCCTTTCTGATGGAGTCATAATATTCCATTGTATATATGGACCATATCTTCTTTATCCATTCATCTGCTGAAGAGCATCTTGGCTCTTTGCACAGTTTGGTGATTGTGGCCATTGCTGCTATGAACACTGGGGTACAGATGGCCCTTCTTTTCACTACATCTGTATCTTTGGGGTAAATACCTGGTAGTGCAATTGCAGGATCATAGGGTAGCTCTATTTTTAGTTTCCTAAGGAATCTCCACACTGTTTTCCAAAGTGGCTGCACCAACTTGTATTCCCACCAACAGTGTAAGAGGGTTGCCCTTTCTCCACATCCTCTCCAACACACAGTTGTTTCCTGTCTTGCTAATTTTGGCCATTCTAACTGGTGTGAAGTGGTATCTCAATTGGTTTTAATTTGAATCTCCTTGATGGCTAGTGATGATGAACATTTTTTCATGGGTCTGATAGCCATTTGTATGTCTTCATTGAGAAGTGTCTGTTCATGTCTTCTGCCCATTTTTTGACATGATTATCTGTTTTGTATGTGTTGAGTTTGAGAAGTTCTTTATAGATCCTGGATATCAAACTTTTGTTTGCAAATATCTTCTCC
>PISX010015857.1:0-48136 GCA_004024625.1 Mellivora capensis
CCTACTGTTACTGCCTTGTGAAAGCTCACTCATCTGGATTTCTGCTATAAATTTCTTGCTTTTGCATTATTCTAAGCAAATATTTAATGTTGCCTGTTAATAGGACTTCCCATTATAGATTTAAGTTTTCATTTCTTTATGAAATATTCTGCAGCATATTCACTACCATATGATGAATAATTAAAACTAAATTGCACTTGTCAAAATAAATGAACATAGCGCATTTGGAGATAGAAAAATCCCTAATTTTTTTCTCACATAGTTTATTGCCTATTATTCTTATTTGTGGTATTTTGTGCTATGTAGTGACTCAAAGTTACTCAGAGTTAGAGCATTTATGCTATATTGGTTTTTGTCGAATTGAGGTTGTAGAAGATGCCAATTAAATTTAAAGACCTACATGTTGGTTTGCCTGCTATTTGCAGAATAAAAATAAAAAAAATCCTCTGAGGCAGCCTTATCTTAATGACATGAACATGTTATGCTCATGCTGTTAATATCATGTCTGCTGATATCCATAAATGAGATTTTATTAAAATGACATTTATACCATAGACTTTGGTGATGGGGCTTTGAGAAAGCTATCCAGGAGATGAATGTGAGCATCTTCTCTGTCAAGAATTTTCTACTGTTTTATTTTAATGCAACTTGCTACATTTACCATCTGGGATAGAGCTTGAGCATCAACACCGACTATTCCAGACTGCAGACGTTCGAAAATTGTATGGAATAGAACAAATAGTGTAAGACAGGCTTGCCTCATTGCTTTTCCCTTTCCGTGGCATATTGCTCAGATGTAGAAGTTAGTTGTTTAATTTTCAGACAGAACTGTGTACCTTGAGAATGGCTGGACATCTTCCATTTGCACTACTTTTTATTATTGTCAGAATTGATCAAATAAATCTGCCTGAGTATCTGTGTGTGGGATGCATGTTGAAAGTGATTTTATTTTTGCCCAATAAGTCCCAAACATGCTGTCGTCTTCATTTTTATTTTCCCTCTCCCATCTTAGAGAGCCTTTTGCAAGTTGCCTCACAAATCACATTGTCTCTACTTATTACCCAGGCCTTTCTCCAGCTGGTAAAATGCATTTTTTTTTCCCTCAGCAAGATTCAGTTTTTCCCTTTTCTTATTCCCTGTATGTTTCCCTTCACTTTTAATGTGAAAATTGCAAATATATTTCTAACCCCTTCTGTGCAACACTTTCCATTTATTGAAAACTTATGCTATGTGAAGTAATGTAGAAGAGATAGCTAAAATGCTTCATCCATTTTCCGCTCTGTATCACCAACTGGATCAATTTTTCCAGATAATTTTCCCTTTTTTTCAAATTTCATCTGCATCATATAATTCAGGAAACCAAAAGCATTTTTTTTTCCAAAATTCATTGTGGCTGCAGACTTTTCTGAGTAACAAAAAAGTGCCAGAGCCTACTTAAACTTTTTGCAGTTTTATGTAAGAGGATAAAAATCCTCATGCTGGGGTGAGTCAAACAATCTCTTTAGGTACTGAATGAAGAGTAGGTTTTATAAGCTTGGACTTATAAAGACTTATGGTCTTTTATCTATATCCACATGTATATATCTTTGGGGAAGAAAATAAAGAACTAGTCCCGGAAAAAAAATCTCAGTTCTTTACATTTTGCAACTCTTTTCTGCTTTGTCCACTATGTGCATGTAAATAACCTATGCCTAAAGTTAAAATGTATAAGTTACATGAGACAGAAGTCTCTGATGTATTTCACCAGTAAACTGTAATCTCTAGGGTAAGAAGAAGTTTCTTCTCCCGGGCTTATACATGCAGAGAGGAAATTAGGTGGCTGACTATCCTGTCAAAACCAGGTTTCTCCCCCTATTCACAAGGTAGTAGGGAAATACTAGTGCCAAAATAACAGATTAACTAAATAGGCCTCTGTCTCTATGTGGATGCTTTAGTTGCCCTGCCTATAATAATGGCAGTCTGCCTTGGGAAATAAACCCAGACTGAATTCCGAATGTGGATGTGTCCCTCAAACTAGCAAAGTTTTCAAAGGTGTGCCCTTCAAACAAGAGCAGAAATAAACTGCACGTCAGAAGAATTAGCACTCAGAGGCCTTTGTTTAATCAATGGTTAGTATGGTGGTGATTGCACAAATTCACTACATTAAATTTAATCAGGAATGTTTCTGGCATGTGGGTGGCAAGCGTACTGATTAATTCATTTATATTCTGGAAATAAGATATGTTCTCCTGGATGAATTTCTAGAGTTTGGCGATCCCACAGTATGCATTTCAGCATCTCTCAATGGCTTCTTTGTTCACAGTCTCAGAGCTGAAGTCATGCTGGATGCTGTGTGCTGATTTGCTCACCACACCAATAATGACATACAGGAAATGGCACCATTTTTGTTCATCTATGGGAAGAACACCAAAGGAACAGTTTAGTTAGCTGTAAACACTTCAGGATTTTGATATCACCCATTTGAATTGCCTTAAGAAACCAATTAGAAGTAGGAGAGATCATGATACAGTGACACTTTGGAAGAATTAAACCTTTTTCAGTGGGGTCCTGAAACTGGTCAAATATGTTTATGATGTAACAGATTATATTAAAGCTGTAAGTTTTGGAGTAGAAAAGAAACAAGATGGACTAGGGAATCAACCCCCTTATTTCAATAATTATGAGAAAACAGAAGTGAAGTGACAGTATTTTAGGTGAAAAGGTAGAGCTTTGAAGTTAGGACTCCTTTGCTTACTGATCTTTATGGGCAAGAGAAATTGGGTGCATGTGTTGGGGCATGGGGGTTCCTAGACATTTGGGGACAGAGAAGAAAGGACTGTGTGCCATATATATGTATATGTACATGTGTATATATATATATGTGTGTGTGTATATGTATGTATGTATATATATATATAGATAGATAGATAGATGGATATATGATCACCCTGTGTGAATAGTCATTTGGCTATCTGAGTGGAGATGGGAGAGGTGTACTAGGTATGCCCTCAGGGTCCCTCACTTTTTCTATTTTCGAAGGTATTTGACAGAAGGCTCTGGGCAGGGTTGCTGGAAAGGTCTCTATATGTGCACTCTATCGGTGTTCCAGACAGCAATAAGGAGGTGAAAGAACATGGTTCATTGTGATATTTTCTGGCATTAATTGTGTGATTTGCCTGAGGAATAGTGAAGTATACCGTGACGGAAAATGGATCCTAGAACCACTCAGGGTAATTGCATTCCTTTGGAGGGTCCTTGGAGGGGACAGACCCTTGCTCAGTTCCTTCTCTTCTAACTCATTTCTCTTAGTCCAGCAGCCTGCTAAAGTCTGATTGTTTGGTATGCAAATCAGCAATCATTATATGTGGGGTAGTAGCAGCTCATAGGTTTGTAGGATGTATCTCTTTTATCTTAAAGAATTATCTCGGGGCGCCTGGGTGGCTCAGTGGGTTAAGCCGCTGCCTTCGGCTCAGGTCATGATCTCAGGATCCTGGTATCGAGTTCCGTGTCGGGCTCTCTGCTCAGCGGGGAGCCTACTTCCCTCTCCCTCTGCCTGCCTCTCTGTCTACTGTGATCTCTCTCTGTCAAATAAATAAATAAAAATTAAAAAAAAAGAATTATCTCTGAGGTTGAACATCAGTTTTCTTTTTAGAAATCTGAGTGTTAATTAGGGCAGTTCTTACGAACTTAGGGATCTTTATGCTATTGGTGTTAAACTGTAGTAAAAAAGGATGCAGATAATAGAAAAAAATTCTTGCCATGTTCTTGAATGTGCCTTCAATTTTGTGGTTGTGCTCATAATTTTGAAGACAGTTACGTGGATTCTGCAGACATGGTGCTGAGTTCCATTTGTGTTTCTGTGGTTACTCCCTGTGTCAATTACTCTACTTGTATAACCTCTCTTTACTTCCATTTCTTCATTAGCGAATTAAGGATAATAATAGCACTAATATCATACATCAAATATATAAAATATCAAACTGAGAAATAAATACATATGTAAGTATTTCATGTACCATAAAAGTAGTATTGAAATGAGTAGAGAAATGATTTACTAAAGGTGGCGGAAACCATTTGGGAATATGAAAGTGAGATAATCTAACTCATAACTGGTACAAAATAAATTCTAGTGGCCTAAAGTGTTCATGAAGAAAGATAAAGTGCTAGACTTAAAACTTAAAAAAAATAATGGCATCTGTATCACAAGTTTATTATGAAAACTCAATGAGCAAGAATTTGTAATAAGCTATGTAATTATTCACCATTATTATTTTAATAAGAAAATCATTGCTTGGATTATCTTGTTAAGGAAAAGAATAGTGTGACTGCAGATAGATAGCCAATTTAGATATTTTCTTCCTAGATTATCCTGTTTATATCAGTGTTTCTGAGCACAAGAATTAGATTCTCTGCAGCAGAATCACCTGGTGGGGGTCTCACCACCAGCAAATGACTTATTTGAGTCTATGTACTATGAGGCAACTATGATTAACTTGAGAACCTACTTGACTTTATTCACTGTCAAAGGTTTATTTGACATTCTTCAATAACCAACTTTTGTAATTCAGAATCATGTCCTGTACTTACTTTCTATATCAGAAACCTAAATAATAAAGTAATATATTATACATTGAATACCAAAAAAATTTCTTTAAAATTTATTTATTTATTTTAGAGTGACAGCACACAAGTAGGGGAAAGGGAAAGGGAGAGAACTCAAGCAGACTCCTGCTAAGTGCAGAGCCTGACCTGGGGCTCGATCTCACCACCCTGAGATAAAATTATCCAGAGTTGGCCACTTAAATGACCGAGCCACCTGCCACCTATTTAGTACTCCAAATTCCAAATAATTTTTTAAAATTATATTGTTAAAGAATATTTGAAAATATAGAAACATGTTCACAAGATGCTAAATAGAAAAAAAACAGGTTAACAGGTTGCAAAATAGTATTTCAGTATGGTGCAAATTTGTAATCATCAAAGGATTTTTTAATCATGAAAAATGCTATTAAAATATAATCTTACGATAAATTTTAATGAGTACACTCTTGATTTGGCCTTAACATTTTCCAAAATGATAATTACTCTACAGGTTTATTTTTCCTCATTATATAAAGTAGTAAAGCTCATTGTAGGTATTTCACACAAAACAAAAGTATATAATGCTTGTTAAAATCTGGATGATCTTACCCATCAGAATGACCATTATTGTTCTTTTAAAAATCTTTTATTTGCAGGGGCGCGTGGGTGGCTCAGTGGGTTAAGCCTCTGCCCTCAGCTCAGGTCATGATCTCAAGGTCCTGGAATCAGATCCCTTATGGGGCTCTCTGCTCAGCGGGGAGCCTGCTTCCCCTCTCTCTCTGCCTGCCTCCCTGCCTACTTGTGATCTCTCCCTCTGTCAAATAAATAAATAAAATCTTAAAAAAAAAACCCTTTACTTGCAGATATAAGCATTTATGTATGCAGTTCTTTCATTTTACTTAAATGGAATTTGTATTATCTACTTTATTCAATTCCACAGTCATGTATACCTTTGCATTGCTGAAATATACTCATTTTCATTATTATACTAATAGCCTAGTGAACTGAGTAGATGTATGACAATCTCTTATGTGTGTGTGTGTGTGTGTGTGTGTATGTGTGTGTAAGTATACTTGGCTTATTTACATTCTACAACTAGTACACTAAAACTACACTCTGGTAAATGTTGTTGATACCAGTTTGTACTATCAAAAAAGATGTGTAAGAAATGTTCTTTTAAAAAAATCTAATTGCTTTGGGGTACCTGGGTGGCTCAGTTGGTTAAGTGTCTACCTTCACCTCAGGTCATGATCCTAGAGTCCCAGAATCAAGCCCCATGTCAGGTTCCCTGCTCAGTGGGGGGGGGTCTACTTCTCCCTCTCCCTCGGCCTCTCCCCTCTGTTCTTTTTCTCACTCTCAAATAGACAGAATCGTCAAAAAAAAAAAAAACCTCATTGTTTTAATCTACTCTTCCTTAAGTATTAATGATGAGGGGCACCTGTGTGGCTCAGTCATTTTAGTGTCCCGTTTTTGGTTTTGGCTCAGAACATGATCTTGGGGTCATAGGATCAAGCCTCATGTCAAGCTCCCTTCTCAGTGGGGAGTTGGCTTGGGATTCTCTTTCTTCCTCTGCCCTCCCCCCCAAGCAAATAAATAAATAAAATATTTTTTAAAAAATTCGATGAACAGTTTTTAAAGGTGTATTTGAGCACCTCAACTAGACTATCAGGTTTATGATTGATCACTGTCTGTTATCACTTTTATTGATTTATTGTAGTATTTTAAGAGTATCAGACATGTAGCAAGCTTTTTTTTTTTCTTTCTTTCTTTCTTTTTTTTTTTTTTAAATAACAACACCACATTTCTATTTTGTTGATTTTGGGCTCCTCCCCATGAGGATGAGGTGATGACTGAATTTGAATCTTTGTTTTTATAACATTACATGGTCCAATCAAAGGAAACTGTTGGGATTATATTCCTGCCTGTTATAGAGGAGGAAGATGTAGGGAACTGATAGAACCATATCAGAGTGCCTTGTTATTTCCCTTCAGAGATAATTATGCATACTTAATACCAGATATCTCTCTACGTTTGAGACAGAAACAGGGATTATTATTTTTATTAAGTTTTTTTTTTCTAAATTAATCTCTATACCCAGTGTGGGGTTCACACTCATAACCCCAAGATCAAGAGTCACATGTGCAGGGGTACCTGGATGGCTCAGTCATTAAGCATCTGCCTTCGGCTCAGGTCATGATCTAGGGTTCTGGGATCGAGCCCCGCATTGGGCTCCCTGTTCAGCAGGATGCCTATTCTCCCTCTCCCACTGATCCTGCTTATGTTCCCTCTCTCGCTGTCTGTCTCTCAAATAAATATACATATATATATATCTATATATAGATATATATATCTATATATAGATATATATATAAAATCTTTTAAGAAAAAGAGCCACATGTGCCACTGACTAAGTCAGCCAGGCACCCCAGGAATTATTTCTTAAGATATCAATATAGGTTGTGAAGTTCTCTGTTACACTGGCTAACCTAGAAGGAAAAATAAAAATAAAGTTAAACTAGAAGTTGTGTTAATGATAAAATTTTTCTGCTATATCAATGCTGGAAGTCAGATACTAACCAGAGTTGTGAGATGCTACAGAAGTTGAAATTTTATTAAGGATCTTTTAAAACAAATACAGTAGTAGTAGTAAACCACAATGTATTAAATTGTCTACTATTTTTTTTCAGTGACCATTTAAAAAGTAATTATTTTTCTGTTGTGCTCTTTTTTGTTTTATAATTGACTTTCAGTGTAGCCTTCTGAAGATATTATCTCCTTAAGTCCTGTTTTATATATTTATATGAATATATATTTATATATCCCAAGGGAGATGATTAAAAGATTCAACTCAGCTTGCTTTGCAATGCAAGCAACTGATAGATGTGTCAGTAGGATGTATCCTTTAAGTTTGTTTTCTCATACTCTTGATATCTTACTTGGAGACATTTAACTTTACCTCTTGGTCTCACAAGTGGTGACTACCATGACTGATAGGTGGGTTGAATTTGGGATGGTAGTATATAGATGAAAACAGGATTTCCTTGGTTAGAAGCCAATTGCCCAAATACTCAAGACTGTTAGCCTTAGAAATTTTTGTTTGTTTATCCTAGAAATTTGAGCCTGTCAGATAAAGGAAATTTTTTTTATTACCATACAATATATTATTTGTTTCAGGGATACAGGTCTGTGATTCATCAGTCTTACACAATTCACAGCACCCACCATAGCACATACCCTCCCTAATGCCCATCACCCAGCTGCCCCATCCCTCCCACCTCTCTCCTCTCCAGCACCCTCAGTTTGTTTCCTGAGATTAAGTCTCTTATGGTTTGTCTCCCTTCCTGGTTTCATCTTGTTTCATTTTTTCCCTCCCTTCCCCTATGATCCTGTCTTTTTTCTTGAATTCTAGATGAATATCTAGGCTATTTCCATAATTTGGCTATTGTGGACATGGTTGACTATAAACATTGGAGTGCAGGTGTCCCTTCAGATCACTACATTTGTATCTTTTGGGTAAATACCCAGTAGTACAATTGCTGGGTCGTAGGGTAGCTCTATTTTCAACTTTTTGAGGAACCTCTAGACAGTTTTCCAGAGTGGCTGCACTAGCTTGCATTCCCACCAACAGTGTAGGAGGGTTCCCCTTTCTCTGCATCCTCACCAATATCTGTTTCCTGACTTGTTAATTTTAGCCATTTTGACTGGTGTGAGGTGGTATCTCATTGTGGTTTTGATTTGTATTTCCCTGATGCTGAGCGATGTTGAGCACTTTTTTATGTGTCTGTTGGCTATCTGGATGTCTTTGCAGGAATGTCTGTTCATGTCTTCTGCCCACTTTTTGTTTGGATTATTTGTTCTTTGGGTGTTGAGTTTGATAAGTTCTTTATTGATTTTGGATACTAGCCCTTTATCTGATATATCATTTGCAAATATCTTCTCCCATTCTGTGGGTTGTCCTTGGTTTTTTTGACTGTTTCAGATAAAGGAAATTTTTGACACATTTGTGTGAAGGTCAGGTTCCCACTTTACAGTTTTCTTAATAATAACATATATTGAATAATAAACACAAACCTGAGCTTATATTATAACAGAACTTATTTTTATTTTCTTTAAAGCTTTTATTTATTTATTAGAAAAATCATGAGCGGGGCATGAGGAGAGGGATAAGGGGAGAGGGAGAAGCAGATTTCCCACTGAACAGGGACCCTGATGTGGGGCTCCATCCTAGGACCATGAGATCATGACCTGAGTTGAAGGTAGACACTTAACCATTGAGCCACCCAGGTGGTCCAAAAGACCTGATTTAAATTGTGGCTTTACCTTCTGTTATCCAGGTTAATCTCCCCCATGTAAAATAGGGATAATAATAACTTCCTCGGTGTACATTTTTTCATTCTAGCTATCAAAGATATATGAGCTTTTTCTCCTTTCCTTCATTTAATGAACGTTGAGATTGTTTTCCTGTTTTACTATAAACATAGAAATAGGTATCCCCTGGAAACTTGTGTGAGAGTGGAAAAAATCATTTTGAATGTCAGGCAGATAGTTTTCCTTTCCATTTTTTCTCCAACCTGCAGAGGCCCATGACATAATTTAAAAATCAAGGAGTCATCATGGAACTTATTTGTTCTCCAAGTCTGTATTGGTTTCAGGATCTGTGTTTGTTTAATTTTCTTCTCACAAAACTTGCAGTGATACTATTTTATTTTAATTAAAAACAATAATTTTTTTCAGAGTTTGCCTACTTCTCTCTCTCTTCAATAGATGCTACCAATCAGTGATTGTATCACCTTATTTCTCATCTATTAAAGCTCTCCCAATGATAATCTTAGGACATTAGAAGGTCAATTATATGGGCCTTGGAAAATAAAGCTAAAAAGATATCTAGAGGGAGAGAGAAAAAATGTGGGGGAGAGAGGGTATCCAGACCTGAGAAGAAAGAAATCTATCCTTTAAGTTTACTGTCAGTTGTCCTATTGAAAATGTTAAATATTAGCAGTATCAGCCCATGTCCCTGTGGTATGGCTTATTAACTCCTTTGATTAGAACACAATATCACGAATTCAGGAATGGGGATTATATCTTATTAGAGTCTTGGTAATTCATTTTGAAAATATGTCAAAGGGAATGGGGTGAGAGGTCAGTGGGTTTGGACAATATAGATGAATTAGTGCAAATCCAAACCCTTATTTTGAAAGACTCAAAGTGCATGTATTTAAGTGTTCCATGGAGGGATTAGCCTTTCTCCTTAAGGGAACTAAGCTAAGAATTCGAGAGTTACCTAAAAATTTTGCATCTACATCATTTATGTTACTTGTTAATTGGAGTCACTTAATGTTTAGTGTTGTGAAGTGATTAATTATGAATATATCTGCTGGTTACATTCATATCAACTGAACTGTGTGTAGTTGTAATACTAGAGTATTTTCTTAACATGAAATTTGGATAAACTAGTGTTTAAATCATATTTCATGAATTATGTGGACAAAGCCCCATATTACATGGAGAGAATGCCATTTGTATGCTACGTTGTCTTCGATATTAAGCAATGCTATTGACTAAAACGTAGCCACATGAAACTTCCCCACAATAATGTCCTAAACATTCCTTTCACTGTTTATTCCCTTCCCTCAGGGATCACTAATTCTTTTGAAATATTTTAGCAATTAATTGTTAGTTGTAGGCAATGAATCACCGATATATTTTATGTTAATTCTTCTGATCAGAAAAAGTAAAATTTGATTTGAAAGCTTTAGAATATCAGGGGAATATAAAATCAGCAATATTCTTAACAGCTAAAATTAACAATTGTAAAAATTCTGTTAATATCTACATACAAACTGTGCTTATATTTTCAACTTATAAGAGTAAATAAGTTGAGTTCATAACATATGTTTGTATAACCTTTTTGACATCTGAATTTTTGCTTTGAATTTCTCTTTGATCATCTTTAAATTTTTTTAAAATAATGGGCCAATTAAATAAGTATTTAAAAATAGGACTCCTCTATTTCTTTGTGATCTCCATATATTGTTACATAGCAAATAAAAGTTCTTAATAAATACCTTGGTGTGAAGCAAATTCAGTTGCCTTCTAAAGTCATTTGTTCTCTTAAAGTCTTTTTGGTCCTTAATTATGGTAATAGAATATAGATTAATACAGTTGCCTTTAAAGAATCCATGTGCCTCAGTTATCCCAAGGTAGAAGTCTACCATTTAAAAAAATATTATTATAAAAATATATAGTAACAGAAATGGAAAAGTTTTGCTAGTTTGGTAAAAACAAATAAAAAACGCAAGAGAGGAAGAAGGAGGTTGTGTTTTAGAACTCACTGGTTCACCACAGGAATTTTAAGGACTATGGAGGTCCATGAAATCATGGTACCCCAGGTCACTTGAGAATACAATATACATCATTTAATTGTTTTTCTTTACCTGTTAGAGAAATGCTGTGTAAAAACTATTGGCAGATATCAGCCAAGGTTAATGATAAGCAGAATGCCTGTTGGGTTGTTTTTTTATTTGTTTGTTTTGTTTTGTTTTAATATGGAGAGAATAGAGTGACTTTTAGTTAAAGCATGTGTAAACTGTTGTTTGGTTCAAAAAAACTTTCTTTGGAGTTAAAAGCTCCCATTCAACAGCTTATAGAAAAACACAGAAAGGAATGCGGATTCATTTTGCCATAAAATATTTTTATTTCTTTTAATTTTTTTTTCTGGACTCTCCTTCTGTCAGTGTTCACAGTTGGATGTTACTGTATACCTTATAGGGACTTCGTGTTGTATATTCCCATGTAGAATACATATGTGTATAATTATTCATCTTGCCCTGAGTCTCCATTGTTGGCAGAACTCTTATTCAAGCTAGCATTATATACTTTTGCTTTTCTCCTCCTGGTTTGTCCTTTTCTCACTTGAGCATTATTGATTATTCTCCATTGTAGGTGGGATGTACCTACATGGCTCATTTGTGCTTACTTCCTTCTTGTTTGGAGACTCAGCAAGTTCTGCACAATGCTTTTTATTGAATTTATCTGTCAATTTCTCCTTCCTTGCATGGCTGACTAATTCAATGGAATCAGCACAATAATAGAATGCACAGGATAATGACAAATTTTTTTAAAACAGAAAATTATAAATCAAAAAGAGACTAGGTTTGAAGACCAGTCACTTGAGATGGTCACAACTTTTAAAGTGTGTACAGGACTTTCTAGATGCATATGGCAACACACTATGATTATATGATGGCTACCTCCCAACTTTTCATTAAATGTCTAAGAGGATACATGGAAGGACATAAATGGAAAACAGGGTTATAAAATAGAAATGGAAAGAGCCTATATCTAAAGCAGAACTTACCCTTTAAATATAAACAAACAAAAAAGATAGCCTTTAAAGAATATAAAGTTTATAAAGAAATAAAAATCAAAATGGTCCCTCTTTGTCATAGCATTAAATAGTAAAAGTCAGTAGAGAATCTTTCATTAATGGCTTAATCTTGAAATTGGCTTGGGAAATGCTTTTGTACTCTACACATCCTGGTGAACACTGGCATAGTAGCTGACCACTGATAAAGTAGGAAAGCAAACTGACCAGTAGTAAATTAGTCTTGTTATACATTGAAAAAAATTACTAGAAAAATAAGCAACCCTTTCTGAACAAGATACTAACTAATATCAGAGCTAAAATTCCACTAGCTTCTGTCTGCATCAACGTCAGCTCCAGTCTGTCTACGTCAACACAGAAATGACATATCTTAGGAGGCAACATGTTAGAGATAAATGGTGTAGACAGGGGCATGCATGCTTTCTTGTAAAAAGAGAAGTGCTGTGCATATGTATACACATGAGAGTTTCTATACCTTCAAAGAAGAACTTTATGCAGCATGAAAGAAAGGATGTTAAATAGGATGGTTTTGAATTCCAAGATCATTTAACTAAAAAAAAATTTCCTACCTTCTTTGTGCTTTAATTTCCTGATGTGTGAAGTGGGGGTAAAATACTTCATAATAATATTATGAGAATTACACGAGTAAGAACTAAGTCTGGTAAACACTGGATAGAGGGTTGACACTGCCATTGTTTGTCCTTAGTTTAGGGTTGCAAGGAAATGAATCCCTGCTTGTGATGAAGATTAAGCTAATAAGCCATGCCCATCAAGTTAAGTAGATCTTTCCCTGTTCAAATATAAACAAATATAAACAATCAGAACAACTAACTGAAACTAATGAAAAACATCTGAAAGAAATTATTGATTCAGGCAAGAGTCAAGAATTTTTAATGAATTGGTTTATGGTGAGCTAATTTCGTAATGCTAAGGTACAACTACACACATAACTTTGTAATCAAAGGAAAAAACTAAAATTGTACAGTGAAGGAATCTGACTGTTTACATGGCAATCCAATAGTAAGTCAGGTATTATAGATCTCTTATGTGATGCAAGATGTAATAGATAAACTCTGTGATGTACTCAAGGCAAAAAAGTTTTAGTAACATCAGATCATCAGGAGATAGAGGAAATAGGAGAACATCATCAGGAGATACCAGGAATAGAAGAACATCATCACAGAGACAACCAGTCAAATGACAAATGTGATAGAGTCTGCACGATAGAAGTTTGATCCCTTCCAGTTTGTGTCTGAAAAAGGGACAGCACTGTGTTAAAAGGGACCAAAGGAACATAATGAGATGTGATGCTTGGTCCTGAATTGGATACTTACTTTGTCAAACTATATTAAAAGGGCATTTTATCAATAGTGCCTGTTTTTATAAACCATCCTATGCTTTGTAAGAAAATAAGCAGGAGTTTTGTTAACATATCTCTAGACACAATTGTGATAGATATTTTCTATGACCTTTCCTTTCATCATGTTTTCTTGATAACCAGGTAAAAAAGTAGACTAACCAGTAGGCATTTATAAGCATAGTTATGAATCTAGTGCTCTTGACTAAAAGAATATTTCAAGAGTCATTTATTATGATTCTCTGAAAGGCAATTATTACATATTATATATAATATGTATTATTATGCATATTATATATAATACATATTATACATAATACATATGATTATAAAAACAAGAGAAAGAAAGTGAGTCATAGTCTCCTTCTGCCTCCCTTTTTGTCTCTAACCTTTGGATCCACATTGTAAAATATTAATTTGCCATTCTGGACACAATTGGAGGACAATGTTCCTTACTCCAAGTCCCATGGCTAGTGACATTTGGAATTTAAATGCAGGCAGTCTAATTACAGAAATCATGCTGTTATTTAGACTCAGAGTATTCAACTCTTGACCTCCTAGGAATATGTGGTCACAACCCTAGAGAATAGGGTGAAACACCAAAATAAAAAATGAGAATACAAACTTTGCTGCTTTTCATGAAAAACCTCAACCTCTTTTAGCTACTTTCTTTGTCAGCTTATAAGAAATTCTGTATGAAGTTTGATACTTAGAGTCCCCAGCTCCCACAAAATTGTTCTAAAAGCCTCAACACTAGTTAAGTTACAGACAGAAGTAGAAAATAGGAGAATGACACACATGGTTTTTGTTCCGATCACCTGGGGAAGGCACGTCATACTGGCATCAACCTCCAGCAGTGTCTGAGAGTGACAGAAGCAGCCTTTCAGTGGTGGTACCTACTTGGTCTGTTAGTGAAAAGTTGAGATTTGGATGGCATTTTCCACACTCTTGACAGTTCATGACATACCGATGGTATGAAACAGGAAGACTGCCTACTGAGAGTTTGCTGTGACCTAACAAGCAAAGTTAGAGAAGTCATTCCTGGTCACATAAGAGATTTCATAGCTTTATTTTTTTTTTTAAGATTTTATTTATTTATTTGACGGACAGAGATTACAAGTAGGCAGAGAGGCTGGCAGAGAGAGAGGAGGAAGCAGGCTCCCCGCTGAGGGGCTCAATCCCATGTCCTGGGATCATGACCTGAGCCAAAGGCAGAGGCTTCAATCCACTGAGCCACCCAGGCGCCCCTTCATAGCTTTATTTTTAAAACTTGTATAATAATTACTAGTTTTTGTGATTATTGGGTATAGCTCTATCATATTCGAATGGCCTTGAGTCCAGCACATGTAAAGCCAGTGTTGAGCTCAAGATCTGAAGTCAGGCAGCAGCATGATCTTAACCAATGAAGCAGGGATGGTGATAGTACATACCATATACTGCAGTTGTGAGGATAAATAAAATATGCCCAGCTCTGTGACATCCAATATATACTTACCACAATACAGTGCTTTTCATTTCTTATGACCCATTTGTTTCAAGCCTACAGCATCTTCAAGAATGAAGGGTGTGGTGCATAAACAATTAATTATGGATCACTGAAAAAAATTAAATTTAAAAAAATGAATGAAATAGTATAATGCACTGAGAGTGTCTGTAATCTCTTCTCTTCCTTCTTACTGTAAATTGAGGTCTTCTGTCTCTTCCGTCCACTTGGCTAGCTCTCTCTAAAGGAGTACAGAAATCTTTGAGACCCTGAAGTTCTCTGTCCTACCTGATAATGCCATTATCTATCAACTGATAGATTTTAACTTTTTCTTAATTCTTTTTATTACAGTCTCTTAAATATTTTTTTCCTTATTCTTGATGAGCTTAAGTAGTTGTATTTCACATATTTACTTTGAGAAAGGTTTGGTTCACAGCTTTCAGTATTGTTAGCTGTTTTGCATTTTTCTCTTATCTTTTCTGTATGTTTTAGTGTTAACTATGAGTTGTTTCATTTATTAAGCCACAGTCTGTCTAGCATCATCTTGCTCTACAGAGATAAAGATTAGTTACCTTTGAGAATTGTACTAGTTTGGTATTCTTGACTGACTTTTTGTTTTTTTGGCAAAACTCTGACTCAAAAACAATGATTTGCATGTGGGTTTTTTTGTTTTGTTTTGTTTGCATGTGTTTTTAATTTTAATAATCCATCAGCTTCACACTTCCCATTAGGCATTATTTTTTTCCCTTATTTTTTTTAAAGATTTTATTTATTTGACAGACAGAGATCACAAGTAGGCAGAGAGGGAGGCAGAGAGAAGGGGGGGAGCAGGCTCCCCTGAGCAGAGAGCCTGATACGGGGCTCGATCCCAGGACCCTGGGACCATGACCTGAGCTGAAGGCAGAGGCTTTAACCCACTGAGCCACCCAGGTGCCCCACAGATTTTATTTATTTATTTGACAGAGAGAGAGAGAGATCACAAGTAGGCAGAGAGGCAAGCAGAGAGAGAGGGGGAAGCAGGCTCCCTGCTGAGCAGAGAGTTCCATGCAGGGCTCGATCCCAGGACCCTGAGATCGTGAGCTGAGCCGAAGGCAGAGGCTTAGCCCATTGAGCCACCCAGGCGCCTCTTTTTTCCTTTATTTTGACGTAAACTTCTTCTCCATTTTTACAGTTAACCTTTGGAATTTTCTTATTTTCCCATACTTTACAATATATTAATATGTTAAAGTTAATTATAATTTACATTTTATTGTCTAGCATATCATATATATAAATTTTTATTTTGCAATTTATTTTCTTGTGGATGCCTCTTTTATAAAAGATTTCAGGTGATTGTCCAGAATTTTATGAGGTCAGTTAAATGCAGCAGCCATTAATTTGCTGAAAATGTATCAGTTGATTAGCTTTGTTTATTCCTGATTGGTTGTAGTTCCATTTGTGTTTAAGGTATTTTCCTTAAAATAAGGATAGATAACATGACTCCTTAAACACATGGTATGTATTTTTTCATGTCCTCTAGCATTGAGAGCAAGTATACAATATGATCACTGTTAGCCAGTCTGTGCTATAACATGCTTTCCTGAGTTGTATTCTGTAGTATGTGTTGTTTCTCTAGTATATGACCTCTTTCTGGTATATGACCTCTTTTTTCTTTCCTCTTCTGTTTGTTGAATAGTTTAGCCAAACATGTGTATATGACATGATGAAACAAAGCAAGACTATCACAGTGGCTATTAAAATGCAGGTTTTAGAGTTTCTTTTTCTTTTTTTTTTTTAAAGATTTTATTTGTTTATTTGACAGAGATCACAAGTAGGCAGAGAGGCAGGCAGAAGAGAGGCGGAAGCAGGCTCCCCACTGAGAGCCCGATGCGGGGCTCGATCCCAGGACCCTGAGTTCATGACCTGAGCCGAAGGCAGAGGCTTAACCCACTGAGCCACTCAGGTGCCCCCAGGTTTTAGAGTTTCTTGAGTTTCTTTCAAGAAACTATGTCTGGGGGGCGGCGCCTGGGTTTCATCCCACCTTAACTCCCTTTTCTATCAAGAATGGTTTGTCAGTTGTGCATTGGGCCCAATCATTCATTCCTTATATATAATTGAAATAGCTTACAACCATTATTTTTTGGTTTAGTTCTATAAAGTTCAGTTTTCCTACAACTTTGGTATTTCTGCTCAGGGAAGCCCATTAGAACTTTTTTCTTTTCTTTTTTTTAATCTACAAAAGCTAAGAAAGCATATTTCCCTTTATGAATTTTTCATATGCTCATTTGATGCTTGTGTACTCTCTGCCCCTTTGCCTGGCCTGAAATCTGCTTCTTACTTATCTAGTTCATCTCTTGCTATTTGCCAATGCAAATGCAAGACTAAAAACCGACTGAAATAGTAAGGGCATGTTGGCAACGTGAGAAAGGAAAGGAAAGAAAGGTAAATAGAATAAGTACTCAAAGAAGGAAATGGGTCAGGGGTGATGGATTGCTATATGAGATTGAGGCAGCAGGAAAGAAAGAAAATGAGGAAAGAGTTTGGGGAGAAATTAGAATGATGCCTATAGGCTCGAAATAGTGAAGGAAACCATTTCAGGAAATATGTAAAAGTTAAGAGGTTATAAACATTTTTTTTATTGTGTTTTGAAAATGCTGAACCAGTTGTCCTTTACAAATATATTTTAATTTAGGGCAGTCTGTAATGTACATATGAAGACTTAGCTTGCTTTGGTGTTGGTGATAGCTGTATACTTTTTGGATATCTTAATATAACTTTCCCATTAATCCTTATAACCTTTCTGGAAGGTGGTTTTTTGTTGTTTTTTTTAATACCTTTACCATATTTTCATGAATCTTATTTGTACCAAACTTCTTATAGTTGCTTGAAATGAACTAAGTTATTATGAAAGGTGTAGTTGAAAAGAATTTATAATGGAGTATCAAGGTAGGGGTCTTTTTTATAATCATACTACTGAAGGGTAGCTGAATATGCCACTGCAAAATATGCCACTTTTGCATAAAGATTATTTTGAGCTAAAGGTAAGAAGAAGGATTTATAACAAAAACTCCTCTCCTATTTGCCTAAAAGCAGGACATAAAGTTTCGAAGGTGTCTTCTGTACCCTCTCTATTAGAACAGACAAATTTAATTCCCTGAGAAAACGTTAGAACTTAGCAACCTGGAGATGGCTCTGGAGGAATAGACATAAAAAAACTTTACCGACTATTCCTTATCTACTATTGGCTTATCTACCTAGTATTTTTCTTTGTCCTGTCATTTCTCCACATTTATCATTCTTTTAGTTGAAGATGCTGTATATGCTGAAGTTCTAAGCCACCTCTTTAAGTTACTCAGTTTTCCCTGGGTAACCACCATGAGGTACTCTTGTTAGTAAACTGTTTAATTTTCTCTTGCTGATCTGTTATTTATTATAGGGGGTCTCAGCTAGGAACTTAGGAGAAAATAATTTTCTCTCCCATTCACTACTGTAATTTTGTATTGCATAATAATTTCATAGTTTTTGAAATTGAATTCCTGTAATAGAGGTATTAAAGTGAGCCAGCATCATCTCTGAGGGTGTTCATTTTTAACAATAATAAAACTATTTCTGATTATATGAAAGAAATACAAAATAATAGCAAAATGGATATTATAAGAAATTACTAATATTAAAGTGGTTCAGGTTATACCACAGATATGTCTCCAAAAAATATGTGAATTTTTCATCAGTTATTATGATATAGGTAAGAGAATAGTTTTTATTTTCTTATGTATATGGTTTTTGCCAGTTTATCTAACATGATGTATTTTCAATAGTAGCAAGAGGACCAATTATAATACAAATAAAAAATGAAAATTGTTTAATCTATATAAAATGAGGTTATTATTTTTTTGTGGCACAGGCAGAATAAGGAATTAGAAAGTAGTGGTAACTTAGCAAACAAGTAGCTTATGAAGTTTGTAGTTGTTATGATAAGACCTAGATAAGCTATAGCAAGATGAGTAAAAGTACATACTTCAAAGTTCATAATTAAGGAATTACTAATCTGTAAATTTGATGAATGGGCTAGTTAGCCAAAATGGTTTATTTGGTTCAGTTACCATTGATAAGTCTGTATAATGGCTTTGCAATCGATTATTCTGTCACACCAGAATTTATTTATTTTTTTTTAATAAAAATTTTTTTAAAAACTTATTTATTTGTCAGAGAGAGGGGGAGAGAGAGAGAGCGAGCACAGGCAGACAGAGTGGCCGGCAGAGGCAGAGGGAGAAGCAGGCTCCCTGCCGAGCAAGGAGCCCAATGTGGGACTCGATCCCAGAACGCTGGGATCATGATCTGAGCCAAAGGCAGCTGCTTAACCAACTGATCCACCCAGGCGTCCCCACACCAGAATTTCTTAAATGATACTTATTGAAATTATTGAAGTAGCAAAATATAAAATTACATCAGGGTATTAGGATGCTTCACAGCTTTCTTCCTGCCTCATTTCTCTCCTGTATTATACCTCCTTTCTTATATTCTAAGTATACTTCTCTGATAAAAAAAAATGAGTGACAGAGGAGAGAGAACCAAAGAAGGACTTCCTCATATTAAAAATATCATTCTTTTTCCTATCCTGCACTACACAAACAGTATATATTACAAATGAAAACTAGAAAAATCTAGATAAACAGAACCAAGGTAATTAGTCATCTATAATTCTAATGCCAAGAGATTATAACCAATTCCATTTTTCCCCCTCTAGATTTGTTTTTCCTGTGTGTATGTAGTCACATAAATGATTATATATTTTTCAAATTTTTATGGCTTGTGTTTCACATTTAGTTTTATAACATGAACATCTTCTGTGTCAGGAAATATTATTCTCCATTATTTTAATAGCCAGATATTATTCCATTTATGGATGAACATAGTTTATTTAACATTTTATCTCTTGAGGATAAATTCTTTGAGCAGAATAATAACTATATTTTATACTTTTAATATTTATAAATTCCCACTAGGAAATTTTAATCAATTTGCATATTTATCTGCAATGAATTAAAGTACTGATTAGCTATGTCCTTAATGATTTTGGGTTTTTTTTTTTTTCTCTTTTATCTGCCATTGTTAAGACAAAGTATCCTATCTTCTTGAATTCTATTAGTAATTTAAAAAATTATATTACATTAGATTTGATGTATCTGTATCTATGTATCTCTGTCCTACCTTTATTTATCTGCCTATACATAGATAAATATATATACACTCACATATATGTATTAAGAGTTTTTAAAATATTGTGAACTTGTATTTTGATGATATGTTTGGTCTATACATCAGTTTTATTGATAAGAAAATTGAGTACTTCCCTTTCTTCAAATTTATAGAAACTACATAAAAATATTGGTAACATTGAAGGAAAATACTACAATCACACTGATAAAGGGTACAGTTAGTTTAAAAATATAGTTAATAAACATAGATTTTATACACCCATATATAAACAGGAAACAGATAAAAATTGCAATTTGTAAATAGGGCAAGTGTCCTAAAATATATTTAGTGATGTTTAGGTTAGACGAGCCTATGGTCAAAATATATGATTAATATGTGGATGGGATGTTTTATGGCTAACTTGGTAATAAATTCATTTATGTTAGACTGTTTTGTTCATGGGACATAGTGGAAGGTATAAATATTTTGGATTATTCAAGAGATAATGTTTGATATTTGATAGGTATTTTTGATATTTTATATTTAGAAGGGACATAAATGAAGTAGAGTGGTGGGGGAGAAGATTAATCACAATATCATGAGAAACATTTGAAGAAAATAAGGATGGTTTAGTTGGAATATGAGTTAAGATTCAAGAATGGCACCTTTATATATAAATGCTAGAGGGGCTATCAATGCAGATTATGGTTTATTTTTATTTGTATACAGGAAAAGGATTTCTTATGAAAGAATGAGGAATCATAATTATAATAAATGTTATATAACAATGTCCATAGTTGGATCATATATTTCCCAAAGGAAATTTTTGGTATATTCTCTCAGTGGACCTTTTTGTTCAGAGACTGGACATTTACCTAGCAAGGTTATTGTGGAGATGATTTTGTCATTTGAACGGTAGTTGAACCAGATTACATTTAAAGCCATTTACAGCCCTGAGATTAAATATAAGTTCAAAAACTTGAACAACTGAGGGACTTTATGATATTCTATCCATTATAGCACTAGAATGTAATGTGTGAAAAAAATACGGTGTTTTACAACATATTTATAGATCTAAAATTTTAATAGTCTGTTTTATGATAACTGGGTTTTTGTCTTAGTGAACTTATCAAGCTCTTTATATTCATCTCCTGATGCTCAGATTATACTGCATGATTAAAAAGCTAATAATATTTCTTAGTAAATTTTAAAATGAGTAAGTTGAGAATTAAGATTTCATTTTGATTGTGTTAATTTTATAAAGAAATATGAAGAATAGAGGATTTCTGACAGTGATGGCAATTTGACAGAAAAAAAGATATTTCATAATGCAGTAAGAAAATTGACAGCAGATTTGGGAAATAAATCAGAGTACATGTTAGTAGAAATAAAGTGGTATGGACTTGAAAGGCAAATAAGGAAGGGAGCAAACTGAGATAGATTGCACCACGTGAGATTATAAATTATTTTCTGTTTCTAGTGGGATAGATTAAGCTATATGCTAAGGATAAAATGGAAAATATATCACCAAGTATCTGTCGTCATAGAGATGGAAGAATAATAAGAGAAGTAGGAGTCTGAAAACCAGAATGAAAGGAAATAATTCATTTATTGTTGTTGGAAAATAGTTGGTAAATGTTAGATAAGCATAGCAATAAGAGAAAGTAGTTTAAGTTATTCTCAGTTTAAGTATTTTAAGTTCATTCAGTAATGTATGGAAGGTACAGAAACTAGAAATTCAAAGGGACATAGTTAAATGAGGGCTGTCTATACAGGTATTAAAGCTAAGTAGTGGGGTTGAAGGTGCGCAGAATCATGTTAGGTCTAGAAAGATCTCAAAGATCTTTTAGTCAAACTCCATAATTAACAAATGGACCTTAGCCCCATATTCCTGAGATGCGCCTTCTCAATATGGACTCAAAAGGAAATTCACTAATTTATAAGATAATATATTCTAGTTTTAAATAGTTTTTACTTATAAACTTAATATATTATTTATATAATATACTATCTATTATAAGCTTCTTATAAAGGTACAAAAAGAAAAAGGTAAGTTACCTTTTGTCTAGTTTTACCCAAGTTCAAACTCCTTTAAGAAAAAAATCTACTCATTGATGGGCCAGTGACATCCATTTTTTTAATGTGTTGAAATTTGACTTTTAATCATGGATAAAATTAGATGAGAGAGGTAAAACTGTAAAAAAGAACAAAGACTAATAGTGGAGATGGCAGTTAGCACAGTCTACCAAAAGTGATCTGTCATGACAGGTAGAAGGTAGTGCAGGAGGAAGCAGGTGAAGAGGATGAAAATGATGAGAAAAAAAGCCCAGCAACAGGACTAGGATCTCAGTTGGGAGATCCCAGTTGGTATAAACAGACTCTGTCAGTAAGGTTTCTCTCGTATTCTCTGATAATTTCAGACAATTTATGTCAAATTGACTCAGATCCTCTTCTGATCTGAAGAGGGGACAATAGGAGATGGGAACAACAGAGGACAAACTGGTGAATGCCTAGGTAGAGTTTGGGTAGGGTGGGAGGATTGAAGACCAAGTCCCTTAAATATGAGTTGATTAAATGTCATGTGGGACTGTTGCATAGAAACGAGCATGGGTTAGACACACGTTTTTCATTGCTTAGAGATATCCTAGGGAAGTTACCTTACTTTTCTTCTCTTAATATTCCCATCTATGAAATAGGGAAAGTAATTACACCTACATAACAGGTTTAGTGTAAGAATTACATGGATCATATATGTAAAGCACAGAGCATTGTGCCTGGCAATTCTGTGACATCACTGAATGCTGTTGTTAATAATGATATTATCAGAAAGACATTTGCTTTGATATGTCAATATTTATGGAAC
Organism: Mellivora capensis; assembly: GCA_004024625.1. Classification (NCBI taxonomy): domain Eukaryota; kingdom Metazoa; phylum Chordata; class Mammalia; order Carnivora; family Mustelidae; genus Mellivora; species Mellivora capensis. The sequence goes on from PISX010015857.1 coordinate 22,826, forward strand.
ATATATTGGGTTGAGGGAAGTTAGATAAAATATGATCTTTCTAGTCCTTTAAAATACTTATGGGACTTTTGACTTTGGATAACTCCTTGCCAATGTCCAAACATTGCCTCTCACCATATGTAAATATAAAGGAAATAAGATAATGATGACCAGACTATGAGTTAATTTAGGGGCCCATTGTGACTGTTATCAGTTTTTGTCCTCCTTGTAATTATGTTCTACTTTCTCCTTTTATAAGAATAACATAGGTGTATAAGTCACAGTAGTGGTTAAATAACTTACTAAAAATATTTCCTTATAAAACAGTTTTATTTGGATGTTTGGTTTGAAAATTAAAACTACCTCATTTTAGAAATTTCGCAGTCTAGTTTTCAGGGATTTAGACTTTCATCGTTAGTATTTTTTATATTATCAGTGCCTCTCTTGAGATTTGACCTCTGAGCCAAGTACTTTCTGAGGTCTTGGAACTTCTTCATCTATACATTCCATCTGTGATGGAGTTACAGGGACTGGATGTATGCTTCTGCCAAATATAATAACAAAACGGCGGGGGTGGGGGGATGGAGTTTCTAGATTGTAAACAACAGGCAGGACAGAACAATGATCCCCAGACCAAAGGCAACAAATGAGTTGAATACAGAATTGTTCTGGCTCACAGCCTATAGAGAGCTTCCAGGTCACAGTGCAGGAAGATGGAAGCAGAAGGACTCTGAAAATATCCGTAGTAGTTTTAAGAAACTGTTCAATCCAGTCTTGGTACATTATGACTTGAATACTATTAAACCAAATTGTGTTTCATGGAATTTATTTTGGGACATTTTCATCTGTACATGTAACATACTTAAACATACTTAAGGAGTACTTAGTAAGTGCTCTGGTTGCAGTTACAAGCAAAAATCATTAAGGATGATTTTGATGTAGAAAGTCTAGGAAAGAGAGAGAGAGAGAGAAAGAGAGGAAGACTATATATGAAACATTAGTAAGTGAACAAATGAATGATATATCCAAGAGAATGGTAGATATCAGTGTGACTGAAATCAGTTGTTGAATCAGAATTGGGAAAAATGAGCCAGGCTACTACCACCCTGGGCCTTAAGAGCCATGTTAAAGATAGGAATATTGATGGGAAGGCAGAATCAACTGACACTCTGCTTAAAATTCTGTTACCAGTGCTTGAGAATGCTGTCTAGGGTAATAGGCATTAAAATATTTCTGACTTCACACAGATCAGAATGGAGGAAATAATTCATTTTCCTTTACACAGGTGTGAACTTCAATGTGAGCTTTGTTGAGTTTATTCTTACTGTAATGAACAGAATTTCCAGAGAAAAACTTAAGATACTAATGGAATTGTATGAATTCAAGACTTATTTTTATGAAAGTCTTATATAATGAAATCACTGTCTTACATTGAGCTGCCTTTCTTAAAGAGAAAAGAACTTTGTATGTTAAGAGTGGCCAGGTACTTTGGTCTTGACTCAGTCATAGCTGTGTGTTTGAATAACTACATCCCTGGTCACTGAGGTATCTGGGCGCAAAAAATTCCAAACATGGTGATTTCGACTCTTCAGTGTTCCTCTGTTTAGATCTTTATACATGTTTAACCCTTCCCCTGTAACTAACTATGTTAGATTTTTCTTGGTGGCAATATGTTTGAGTAGAATGTTAACTTCCCCAACGCTGAATGCAGAAACTAGGCATTCAATAAATTCATTGAAATTCAATGAATCCTAGGATGCAACTCCATCCCATATAGAAGGGCTTTCACTATACAAGAATTTATCTTCAAAATTTTAGCATCACTTAAAGATGATGGATTATTTATTTATTTATTTATTTAAGATTTTATTTATTTATTTGACAGACAGAGATTACAAGTAGGCAAGAGAGGCAGGCAGGGAGAGAGAGGAGGAAGCAGGCTCTCCGTGGAGCAGAGAGCCCGATGTGGGGCTCGATCCCAGGACCCTGGGATCATGACCTGAGCCGAAAGCAGAGGCTTTAACCCACTGAGCCACCCAGGCACCCCTGATGGATAATTTATTTATTTTAATTCTTTTTTTATTGTGTTACGTTAGTCACCATACAGTACATCATTAGTTTTTGATGTAGTGTTCCATGATTCATTGTTTGCGTATAACATCCAGTGCTCCGTGCTATCTTGGCTCTTTCCACAGTTTGGCTATTATGGACATTGTTGCTATGAACATTGGGGTGCTTATGGCCCTTCTTTTCACTACATCTGTATCTTTGGGGGTAAATACCCAGTAGTGTAATTGCTGGGTCATAGGATAACATCATTTTTAATTTTTTGAGGAACTTCCACACTGTTTTCTAAAGTGGCTGCCCCAATTTGCAGTCCCACCAATGGAGTAAGAGGGTTCCCCTTTCTCTACAACTTCTCCAACATTTGTTGTTTCTTGCCTTGTCGCTTTTTGCCATTCTGACTGGTATAAGGTAGAATTTCAATGTGGTTTTGATTTGAATTTACCTGATGGCTAATGATGATGAACACTTTTCCACATGTCTCTTAGCCATTTGTATGTCTTCTTTGGAGAAGTTTGACATACTATTAGACTAACAGCGTTACCCTAGTTACCATTGCTGCCTATCCACTCCTCCTTTGGATAGTTGCAGGAAAAAACGGATTTAAGATGTTTCATTATGAACTTTAAATTGTTATTGTTGAATGGGTGGTAAACCTTTCTGGTCTTTTTTTGCTGTTGATTATGTATCGAATCATAGGATATCAGCTATTGTAAAATCATTAAAGGCTTAATTCACTGAAATATTTAGGATAAAATATTTGGAGGTCCCTAGAATTCTTCTGGCATTTTATTGATTCTATTTGTGTTGCTTCATTTTGAACTATAATATTTTCATGAATTTTAAAAAATAAAATGTCAATCTTTATCTCATTAATGTTGAAATATCTCATAAATGCTTATTCCCTATCTCACTTGTAAAAGTGATCTTTGTATTTTATTTCTATAGCAAATATTATCTGCCACACATATTTTATTTAAAAGATTTTATTTATTTATTTGAGAGAGGGAGAGAGCGCATGAGTCGGGGTGAGTAGAGGAGGGAGAGGGAGAAGCAGACTCCTTGGGGGAGCCTGTCTTGGGGCTCAATCCCTAGACCCCAGGATCATAACCTGAGCCAAAGGCAGATGCTTAATTGACTAAGCCACCCAGGTGGCCCCTCTGCCACGCATATTTTGGCAACAGATTATTCTCCTGGAGTTTTCTCTAATTGTTAAATGTGATTAAGTTTGTCTCTCTCACAACAGAATGAATTTCAAAATAGCACAGACTTTCACTGGATTTCCTTCTGTCACTCAGGATTGTTTGAGCATAGTACTGAGTACATGGTAGGTACCCCACAGATATTTCTTAACTTGAATAAATTGAATTTGATGGGTTTTGTTTGTATGCTTTTTCGGGTATCATTTGCATATGGTAAAATGCTCATTTTGCACAGCTGAAGTGTGCAATGTATTGACTTGTTAATCCTATTATTCTTATTTAAAATTTTTTAGATTTAAATTCAATTTAATTAACATGTATTGTTTTGTGTCAGAGGTAGAATTGTTTTGACTTTTTGATACCCATTTGCTTACCACTCAGATAAAGATACAGACTATCTACATCATTCCATAAAGTTCTCATGCGTCTCCTTTACACCCAGTCAACCACATTTCTGGCTTACTGTTCCTTAGAATATTCCTATATGTTGTATAATTTCTTACAAATGGAAATATATATTACATATTAATTAGTCTTTGCCTACCTTCTTTTGCTTAACATAACATTTTCAAATGCATGTTAATTTTTAAAATTTATAAAATGTAATGCATGTTATTCCATGTATTGGCAATTTGATCTTTTATAATTTCTCAGAATATTCTCTTATATGGGTATGCACAGTGTATTTTTCCATTGCTTCTTTGATGGACATTTTGGATGTTTCCATTTTGGGACTGTCATAACTAAAACTTACAGATTTCTGGCACAAGTCTTTTTGTGGACATATGTACTTGTTTCTTTAGGAATATAATTGCTAAAGGATAGGGTAAGGATGTGAACATATTCATTAGAAACTATCAAGCTATATCCCAGATTCATTGTATGATTTTACATTGACACCAACAAATCATGGGAGCTACATTTGTTCTTACATCCTCACTAACATGCGGTATTGTCAGGTTTTTTGGTTTTTGTTTTTTTAATACTAGCTATGTTAGTGATTATGTAATGGTATTGGATTGTGGTTTCTTTCATTGTTTCTTTCTTTTTTTTCTTTTAAGATTTTGTTAATTTTTGTGAGAGAGGGAGAGAGAGAGAGACCGTGAGCATGCGCTCACATGAGCTGAGCAGGGAGCCCGATGTGGGACTCAATTCCAGGACAGTGGGATCATGATCTGAGCTGAAGGCAGACCCTTGACTGACTGAGCCATCCAGGCGCCTGCATTCTGGTTTCAGTGTGGATTTTCCTGATGACTATGATTGAATAGTACCAAACTCTAAGGGGTGTATGAATAAATTACCCATTTTATAAAATATTTTTAAATTTGCCAACACAGGAAGCTCTAGCTTCATATATCTATGTCTTTATTATCCACTTAAAAATGGAAGTATTACTAGTAAAATCTTAATTTTTTCCTATGAGGAGTGAGAGAAATTTAGCATAGTGCTAGACACATGCTAATCATTCAATAAATGCTACCTATTACTATGAAAGAATCCAAAATATCGTCATTATTCTTATTGAGAGGCAAAATGGAATAGTATTTATTGCTTGGATTTAAATCCTGTCTTTACTATTTAGAAGCCATATGACTTAGGATAAGTTACTTAACTTTTCTGTGTAATACTCTTCTCATCTAGGTTATAATATAGCACTATTTCATAGGGTTGTTTTGATATTAAATGAATCAGATTTCTTAGCATACATTAAACATTATACATATTTTTGCTGTTATTATTAGGAATAGTATGGTTATTCTATTGGTTTATTCTATGGTTATATAAGACTATATCTCTTTAAGGTATATAAGACTGTATCTCTTTAAGGTAAACAGGAGTTAACAATTTATTTAATTAAACCTTTTCATTTTAAAGTCTTTATAAAATATTAATTATAATCAAATAATCTGGTTAACCTAAGTATTCAGTGGAAATATAGGCAACATTCTCTCATTCTCAAATAGATAAATAAATCTTTTAAAAAGTTAAAAAATGAAGGGGTGCCTGGGTAGTGCAGTTGGTTAAATGACTGACTCTTGGTTTCAGCTCAGGTCCTGATCTCAGGGTCATGAGATTGAGTCCCTCATATGACTCTGTGCTCAGTGCAGGGTCTGCTTAGGACTCACTCTTCCTCTCCCTCTATTCCCCTCCATGTGCACATGTGTATGCATGCACTCATTCTCAAATAAATAAATAAATCATTACAAAGAACTTAAAAAACAAAACAAACTCTAGGCAATCTTCTTAGTCTTCTTAGTCTTGAGTTTGTGCCAGTAATCTGTTACAGTATTACAAACCTGTAAACCAGGTGGCCTCAAACAATGATCATTTATTTGTTTTACAAATCTGAGTATTACCCATTTGAGCTGTACTCAACTTTGTTTCCTCTGGCCTTGGATGCGCTGATGGTCACGTAGTACTGTTTGTAATGGCTGACTTGCTTCACTTAGTGGTGGCAACTAATACACACATCTCTCAACACCATACCAATTACACTTGTTTGTTCTTATGGTGGCTAAGTAGGGCTCCAAATAACAGCATATAAGATATTTTGCATGTAGTGCAGTGTTGTTTGCAAGGCCCGCACGGATTGAAGGATACCAGATAACCAGAACAAGACTCCAACAGTTTGAGGGATAGTGTGAGGAGCTATGAGTTTAGGTTGTAAAGGGAGTGAAAAGTAACTGTGTCCTTTTTCAGTTTACCACACCCTCAAAGTTTTCTTTACTGAAAATATTGTTCAAATGCTTGTTAAATATATGGTATCTCTCATTCTTTGGACATTATTAAAGAGCATTCACATTTGTCAAAAAAATGCTGACACCACTTTGATTTACCATCATTTAAAAGTAATAAATATTTGAAGACTAAAATGAGGACCCAAGTTTAAATGGTTCTGCCTAGGAAGAATGATTTGTCTCAGGGAACATAAATAAAAAGTTGCCAATTTACCATGACAAAGTTTAGTCTAATAGAAATGGCAACACTGGTTTTGAAATTTTATAGGGCAGAAGGCAAAAAGAAAAAGAATAAAGAAAAGTGAAAAGGTACATAGATGTTGAAGCTGATAAGTTTATATGCATGTGGTGTTTGTTTAGTTTGTTATCACCTTTTGCCCTATAATTCCAGCGTAGTGAAAGATTAGACTTTAAGGGAAAACCTTTTAATTCTCTGGAAGTATTTGGCTTAGGATTATAAAAGTTCTGTTGAGTTAATTTTAAACCACATCATTTCTGTATTTTTTTTTTTTAAAGAACTGAGTGGAATTTAAGTTTAGATAGAGAAACAAGGAAATAAAAGTATTTCCTCATTCCTTTGGTTGTAGAAATTATTTTCAATTTAAATGCATTGTAGGTTTCAGAGAACTTTTATGATAATCCTTACCACCTAACGGTACTATTGACAAAATCTGGATGTAAATCACATTATTAACTGAGTTTAATAGCTCTTTAAACATCAGCCGTAATGTCTTTTCAATAGATTCATTAGATTCTTCCAAATTTGATGTGACTTATCAAATAATTTCTATTATTTGCAGCTATTAGAATACACAGGATGTTTTATAATTTACATGTAAAAAGAATGTAGGACAGACTTTGTTTCTAGTTTTTTTTTAAGATTTTATTTATTTTTTATTTACTTGGATTTATGAAATCCTATATACTTTCTTAGTTGTTATTTTTATTTCCAGGCTATCTACGCTTGAATCTAAGTTTCAAGTGACCTTTGATTTTTGATTGTTATTTTGAGGGAGGTATACTTAACAGCCTCAGCAATGCTCCATGTAAAGTGAATACTAAATAGAAATAGAATGAATCAGAAATTTAGTAGATAAATGAACACGCTTAGCTGATGCTTAAAAGAGAATGTAATTAGTAATCATCTTTAAATTTATTTCCCATTTTATGTTTAAAAATAGTTATAAAAGTATAATTTAAACTTTAAATGACAGGACTGCCTTCATCTTGTCAGTCAAATAAAAATCTAGTCTTAACCTTTTTCTTGGTATTTAACAGACTTATTTTCAAACCTGGCTTTTGTCCCTGTAGTTATTCCTCAGATAGAATTAGAATATTATTTTTTTTAACATGCAGAACCTCATCTATTGTTCAACTCAACTAATTATCTAATTAACCTTGCATTCTGAGAAAGTGTTTCCTAATTACATTCTGTACATATCAAAATGTCCTTGAAACAAATAGGAATTTAAAAATTTGTTCTTTTCCCTCTCTTTCCTTCCCCGTTTTCTGCTGTCCCTTTCTCTGTCTCTAGGTTCCTCAGTCTCTCACCTAATCTTATAAAACTTAATGGAGCATGAATATCAAATTCTTTTAATTCATATTTAAAAAGCTAGTAATCCAGCAGTCATGCTCCCTGGTATTTACACAAAGCTGTTGAAAACTTATGTCCGCACAAAACCCGCACATGAATGTTAATAGCAACTTTCTTCATAATTGCCAAAATTAGGAAGAAACCAAGATGTCCTTTAGTAGTAAGAACTGTGGTACAACCTGACAATGGAATATTATTCAACACTAAAAAGAAACGAACTGTCAAACCAAGAAAAGACATAGAGGAACCTTAAATGTGCTTTACTTAATGAAAGAAATTAATCTGGAGAGGCTCCATACTGTACGATTCCAACTATATGACATAATGCGAAAGGCAAAACAGTGGAAAGAGTAAAACGATCAGGACCTGGATCTGCAGGCCAGATTTGTTTGTGTAAAGTTCTCCAAATTCTCAAGAAAGAATTCTTGGAGATGTTTTGAAATTTTTATCTTAAACAATACTTCTTCCTTAAAGCCAGGAGCCTTGAAAATTGCAGCAACAAGTGTTTATTTTCAGTCCAAATGGTGTAACTAAATTTTCTCATTTATAACTGTTTGCTCTTTACATTTATCCCAGGGAAGAAAGGATCAGAGTATATTGAATCAGTGGAACTTCCTGTTTTGTTTTGTTTTGTTTTTCAAATAAAATATTTTATCAGAGAAACCTGAAAATACCATGAAGGGATTGCTTGTTTGGTGGCTTTCAAACAGGAGCTTGGTTCACCTGCAGAAAATAACAAGTTAGTGGATAATCATTTTCAAAATATTGTTGGTAGTATTCCTCAAATCCGGATTTGAGCTAAGCCATCCTTGATATGTCCTTGACCCTTCACTGAATTCATTGCAAATTGAAATATATAAATCTACCAAATGTTCTGGTATTGAATGTTAACTGTGCAGTAGTAATGTTGAAATCTCAAATGCATAGAGATATTTTAGTACCCATTACTAGTGAATAATTTAAAAAAACCTTATAAGCAAACACTAATTACTTTTGTGATTGGGAGGAAAACAAAAATCCATACCAATTTAGGTTATTATGGTCTGCATTATATCTGTCCATGAATAATCTGTTTTAACCATTTATTAAGTTATAAATACATTTTTATAAATCTGGTTGACATTTAGATATTTTATAAAACATAATAAATGCCACAAAAAATTAAATTAAGAAAGCTTATAATATGCTTTATTACTAGATAAAAAAATTTGTGGCTGTAAATGGTTCTGCTCTATATCGAGTATAAATCTGATCCCAGACCAGTGGATAATTTTTTTTCCTTTTCATGCCGGAGGCTTTGACCTTTTTGTTGATAGCTGGTTTTTAACAGCTTCACCTTATGTTTTATTCCTTTTGATTTGTAAGAAATTTCATTATTAGCCTTGAGCAGAAGTCATAATCACAGCAAAAGGAGGCAAGTCATTTAGGGAATAATACAGAGTCTTTTAACAACAGTGTGAAGTCTGAGTTTGGCAGACTCAGGCACACTGTGATAAGCATTCGTATCAGACATCAGGCTGGAATATAGACTTTGGCTTCTACAAGCACTTCTATTGGATATGTACTTTAAGCCACCATACTTGTGACTCAGGCAGGCTTTGCCTGTCCTTTAAAAAATACCTCTAAGCCGTGTAAGTAAACTCTAAAATTTACTTCTAGTTTTTTACAGATTGCAATAGACTTGACAGAAATAATGAAATAACATCAAACCGTAGTTTGAAATTGATAAGAGGGTTACAATTGGAGTCACTAGTTTTTAATCATTCCAGTGTGTATGTATTTTATTCTAAGTTGGAACTGAACTCATTCCTATTTATAGTTGCCTTTTGTGAAAGAAATATTATGGAGAAGCAGGGTGAAAGAAGGGACTATTAATGTTTACTTTGTAAAACATTGAATAGTTTGGTTATGTAATTATAAATTAATAAAATATATTATGGGGAAATATTAGTTTGAGTTAATTGGTGTGCCTTAACTAAGGTCGTTATAGTACTTATTTTTGGAATGTAATGTTATTTTCTTGGATGAATCCTCCTGCCTGTAAATATGAGAGCGAAATCATTTTAATTAGCACTTATTTCCATCTTAAATTCTTCCATCTTCATCCGTTTTCTCATTGCATGTGCATCAAAGGCAAAGAGACCACGATTTTTGCCTACTGTGGACACTGGGGAGATACTAGTTGCTTTGTCCAATAAGGATGAGTATTTAGTGAAATGTTGGAATGTCTCCTCCATGAGTTTATTAGTCCATCTAGAGTTTTATATGTACCTACTAATGCCAAGCAGACAGTGTTTGCCCCATTAATATTTAAGAATGAACATGTAAATGGAATTTGAAGAATGCAGTACCCTTGTGTTGACACCTAAGTTTGCTATAGGGCAGCCATCGGTTTTCAGGAACCACGCTGGAAGATGCTTTGTTTAGCTATAATAAGAGCTCATATTTATTGTGTAAAACAGTACAATTGTTTAGTCTTTAATAGAATGAAGTATAGAAACTATTATCATCTCTACCTTCAGATAAGGTACTGAAGGTTAGAATACTTAGGTAATTTTCCTATCATTCTAGAACTCTTAAATAGTAGAGTCATGACAGAAATCATGGTCTTATTTTAAAAAAAAATTTAAAAAGCTTTGTTGAGATGTAATTTACATACCATAAAATTCACCTTTGTAAACTGTCTAATTTAGTAGTTTTATGTATATTCAGAGTGAATAATAATTATATTTATCTATTACCACAATCAATTTTAGCATATTTATATGGCTCCACCCAAAAAACTTTGTACTCATTAGCTGTTAGTGTTCTTTTCCCCCAATTCATTATCTCCCCTCTGCCAATCCAAGGCAGCCACTAATCTACTTTCTGTCTTTCTAGATTTGCTGATTATAGACATTTCCTGTAAATGGACTCAGACAATATGTGGTCTTTTGTGGCTGACTTATTTTGCTTAGTGTAATATTTTCACTGTTGACCCATGTTGACATGTTGTAACATATATCCGGACTATATTTTTTATTGCAAAAAGTATTCCATTGTGTGGATATACATTTTATTTAGTTATTTATTAGTTGATAGGTATTATTCCATGCTCTTTTAACCATAAGTCTCTGCCAGCTCTCTTCCATTATTTATGGTTGACTCCTAAAAGCCACCTGAGATCTTTTGTACCTGAGAATTTGGATAGCTCTGCTTACTCTTCCAGCACTAACAAAAGGGACAGCTCTAAACTTAAAAGTTTCTGAGTCCGAGAGGCACCTCTGATTTAGCCTAGCTGTGTACCTCAGAGAATGGTAATAGGCAAGCAAGCCTGAGGAGAAATACGTCCCCTCATTTGCATTCTAAGTTCCCTTCAGCTGAATCCTTAGCTCAAGTGCCATACTATCCAAATTGCGCAGAAGAAGGAAAATATTTTCAGCAAGTTTTCAAAGCAGATTGGACACGTCGAATATTGTGTAAAAAGTATATGTTGTATGACAACAGAATAGCAGCTTTGGATTTTTCCTTTTCAAAAGAAATTTGATTATGGCACCTTTAGTTGAGTGTTACTCAAATTTCCTGTAAAGCTAGATTACATATTAGTAGATGCCATGCACAATATATTCAGTTGATGTATGTTTTGATGGGATATTTAAGACAACATCAAGAATGGGTCATTTTGGGGGCACCTGGGTGGCTCAGTGGGTTAAGCCTCTGCCTTCAGCTCAGGTCATGATCTCAGGGTCCCGGGATCGAGTCCCGCATCGGGCTCTGCTCAGCAGGGAGCCTGCTTAACTCTATCTCTTTCTGCCTGCCTCTCTGCCTACTTGTGATCTCTGTCTGTCAAGTAAATAAATAAAATCTTAAAAAAAAAAAAGAATGGATCATTCTGGGACATGATCTGTTTGTTAGAATGCAGTGAAAGCCATTGGATAGAGAATTTCTCTTTCAAAATATTCTTTAGAAGTTCAGATTTTATACACCCATAAATTTCATCACTTATATCAAATTAAACTTTTTATTTTATGGCATATGTAATAATTATGTAGCTAAGTTATGATGCTCAATTTTCCCTGTTATTAGAGTTTAGTAGTATATTTTAGGAAATAAATTTTCCATTTGACAATTTTCTCATTGGAAAATATTAGTTGGTTTATTAATTTATACCCTTAATTTTGAATGAACTGTGTTTAGAGCTGGATTCTATTATTAGTTATTTGAATTTTATGTGATCCTTGATATTGATTATGACTAATGATAGACCAAAGGTAAGGAAAGGGTATTTATGTCACTTAGGAAGAAGATACTTAACATCATCTTGTTTGAATTCACAACATAATTTGGATGAACACCATTGGCCTTGGTAATTAGGAAAATGATGAAGGCAAAAAGTTGACTTTATCATAGTGTATGATCTGACCTGATGATTAATATGTCAGATAATGCCCTGTATTCCCAGTATGTTTACTTAATAGAAATAACTAAACAGAATGGTCCTTGTCTATTGTAATCTATGGTATGTGAATTGAAACCATTACATTTGTGATCATCTGAGATTATATTTTTCAAAAACATCAGATATGCCCAAAAAAGAGGCAGAAAAGTTGGTTGGTCAAAAAAGTTGGTTGGCCAAATTTATGCAGGTATTTGCTTGATCATAAACAGCTAATAGAGGCATAACAGATGTTCTAAAAAGATGAGGAGACTATTAGGGTTGGTATGAGAAATTATTTTTAGCTCTCTGTATGCAGGCAGAATTCATTTATAGGAGCATGTCTATAGTGCTGTTATGGCCTTTGCATTCATTTTATACTCAAAGCAGTCATCTGTTTCCAAATTTTGACAATTGAGAAGTAGCTGTATGAATGGAACAGAATGATTACAAGTATCCCATAGTTATCAATGCCAGAAGTGCCTGGTTCTGCTGTGGCCTGAGCAGTGGACCATCCAGCATGGCAGTGCATATTGGGAAATGTAGTTCTGTTCACAGAGAGGAGACCCATGTTGGACAGCAGAGGTCAATTGCTCCTATCTGGGATTTAATAGAAAGCTATAGTATAGTTGCTTCAGGAAAGTCTTAAAAAATTTCTTTTTGTGGCTGGTTGTTACTTTTTCATGTATTAATTTGCTTAGTGTTTTACTTCAACTTGATGTTGAATTTCTAAATAATGCAGTTTACCATTTACCAGATTGAGTTTCTCAGTTAACTTAATTTTAGCCTAGTTTTTAACCTTAGTTTCTGAATAGTCCCCCTTTTTAATGTCGGCCAATGTACGCATTATACTGATACTCACATAAAAATATTTGTTTTCTTTTTAAAATTGAGATATCATTCACATATCATAAACTGGATCCTTTTAAAATGTATAATTCAGTGATTTTTAGAATATTCACAAGGTTGTGAAATATTACCACTATTCAGTTCCAGAACATTTTTAAAGCTAAAAGAAACCCTGGGTCCATTAGTAGCCACTCTACATTTGCCCCTCCCTCAGCCCCTGGAAACCATTAATCTATACTCTACCTCTAAGGATTTGCCTATTTTGAATATTCTACATAAATAGAATAAAACAGTATATAAAGTTTTGCATCTGGCTTTCACTTAGCATGATGCTTCAGGGTTTATTATGTTGTAGCAAGTATCACTACTTCATTCGTTTCTATGGGTCAATAATATATTATATATAATATATATAATATACAATACTTTTTTAATTCATTAACGTCTGATGGACATTGGGGCTATTTCCATTTTTTACTATTCTGAATAATGCTCCTTTGAACATGTGTGTACTATTTTTGTGTGGACATATGTTTTTATTTCTCTTGGGCATATACCTGGGATTGGAATTACTAGGTCCTAATGAAACCCTAATGAAAAATGATGTACTTTTGGGAGAAAGATTAACAGAACTGCATTCCAAAGTGGCTACGCCATTTTACCTTCCCACTAGCAATGTATGAGCATTCTTATTTCTTCACATTCTTGCCAACTTGTTATTACCTATTTATAACCATCCTAGTGGACATGGAGTACTATGTCATTGTGGTTTTCATTTGCATTTACCTGATCACTAGTGATCTGCGAATCATTTCAAGTGCTTGTTGGCCATTTGTATTTATTTCTTCTTTAGAGAAGTGTCTCTGAATCCTTTATGATTTTTTAAAAAACTGGGTTATGTTTTTGTTAATTTATAATAGTTCTTGATATATTCCCTACAGGAAGTGTGAATTCTCTGATGTTGTGGTTCTTTTTTAAGATTATTTTAGCTGTTTAAAATGCATTTCCGGGAGCCTGGGTGGCTCAGTGGGTTAAGCCGCTGCCTTCGGCTCAGGTCATGATCTCAGGGTCCTGGGATCAAGCCCCACATCAGGCTCTCTGCTCAGAAGGGAGCCTGCTTCCCCCTCTCTCTCTCTCTGCCTGCCTCTCTACTTGTGATCTCTGTCTGTCAAATAAATAAATAAAATCTTAAAAAAAATAAAAAAAAATAAAAATTTAAAAATGCATTTCCATATGCGTTTTAAGCCATCTTATTAATTCTTGAAATAAAATCAACTAAAATTTTGATGGGGTTTTGCATAGAATCTGCAGATAAATTTGAAACTATTACTGTCTTAATGATATTAAGTCTTTTAATCTATGAATATGGGATGTCTTTTCTTTGTTCTTTTCATTCTTCTGTGGTGCTTTGAAATTTTTAGTGTACAAATCTAGTACTTCTTTTATAGAGTTTGTTCCTAGGCGTTTTATTTTTAATAAGTTTTTAAATGGAAGTGTTTATTTCATTTCAGATTGTTTGTTGCTAGTGTATCAAATACAACTGATTTTCATATATTGATTCTGTACCTTTGCTAATTTTTTTTTTTACATCTACTAGTTTTTTTAATGAAGTAGTCCATAGGGTTTCCTGTGTAGAAGGTCATGTAGTCTGCAAATTGATACTTCTCCCTTTCCAGTTTGGATGCACTCTATTTCATATTTTTGCTTAATTGCCCTGGCTAGTACCTCCACTACCATAATGAACAGGAGGACCAAGAGTGGACATCCTTGTTTAGTCGGGTTAAGAAAATGCCTTTGTCTTCCTTCTTCCTTGAGTGTTTTTCTCATGGGATGGTGTTACATTTGGTCATATACTTTCTATGCATCTATAAAATGATCATGTTGCTTTTGTTCTTTATCATCTTAATATGGCCTATTACATTAATTGTTTTTCATATGTGGAACCAACTTTGGATTCCTTGAGAAACCCATTAGGTCATAGGTTCTTTTTATATCTTGGTTTTATCTTGGTTATATCTTTTCATATGTTGGCTTTGTTAGTATTTTGTTGAAGTTTTTTTGTGTCCATCTTCATAAAGATTTTTAATCTTTAGTTTTCATTTCTCAGGATGTCTTTGATTAGTTTTGGCATTAGGATAATAGTTGCCTCATAGAAAGGGTTGGGGAGTGCTCTCTCTTCTTGTATTCTTCTAAAGAATTTATTAAACATTTTGTAAAATTTAGCAGGGTAGCCTTCTGTTCATGGACTTCTTTGTGTGAAGTTTTTTTATTTTATTTTTTTTTATTTTATTTAAGTTTTATTTTATTTATTTAAGTTGTATTTATTTTTTATTTAATTTGCTTTACTTGTAAGTCTATTCAGATTTTCTATTTCTTCTCAAAGCAGTTTTAATAGTTTGTATCTCTAGAAATATGTGCATTTCATATAGGTTATCTAGTTTGTTGGCATACAGTGATTCAGTGTATTCCTTTATAATCATTTTTTAAATTCTGTAAATTTGGTGATAATCTCCCCTCTTTTCTTAATTTTAAGGTTTTCTTAATTATAGGATTTAAAAATTTTTTTTCTTGGTTAGTCTAGATAGACTTTTATGAATGTTATTATCAAAGAACCAACTTTTGGTTTAATTGATTTTTTTCTGTTGTTTTTATCTTCTTGTATGTCTTTTATTTTCTCTTTAATCTTTATTATTTCTTCCCTTCTGCTAGATTTAGTTGTAGTTTGATCATCTTTTTCCAGCATCTTAGGATGAAAGTTTAGGTGTTTGATCTGAAATATTTCTTCTCTTTTACTAAAGCATTGACAGTTGTCAGTTTTTGTCCAAGCTTTAGTGCTTTAGTTGCATACTATAGGTTTTGCATATTGTGTCATCGTTTTTGTTCATCTCAAAGTAATTGCCCTTCTGCTTTCTTCTTCAAACCTTTTTTTTTATAGTCATGTTATTTATTTTCCACATACTCTAATTTCTAATCATATTCCTTTATGGTCAGAGAACATAATTTTTGTGATTTTAGTCCCTTTACATTTTGAAACTTATTTTATTACTTTTCATAGTCTTTAGCCTATAGGCTATAGTGTATATGACCTGTAGACCCCTTATAGTTGAACTTTGAAAATGTTTCCATTTGTAATTGAGAAAACTATGTATTTCTTTGTTTTGGAATGGAATGTTCTATAGCTATTTCTTGGTTTAGTTTTTTTATAAGTGTTGTTAAAAATCTTGTTGATCTTCTGCCAATTCTCTTTACACTTGGGAAAGAGGGATATTGTCTCCAAATATTATTTATTTGTCTATTTCCCCTTTCAGTTCTGTCATTTTTCCTTGATGTATTTTGAGTCTTTATTGTTAAGTACGTATATGTTTGTAATTATATTTTCCTGGTGGATTGGCCATTATTTTCATTATGAAATATTTTCTTTATTTCTAGTAACTTTTTTGGCTTCAGGTATTAAAGTCTGATATTAGTAATGCCAATCTAGCTCTTTTATTTACCATTTACATGACATATCTTTTCCCATCCTTTGACTTTCAATCTATTATCCCTTTGAACCCAAGAGGTTTTCCTTATAGAAAACTTACAGTTGGCTCATGTATTTTTAAACCCATTCTGAAAATCTTCACCTGTTAACCACATGACTTTATTTATTTATTTAATGTTATTGTTCATAGAATTTATATTTGCCTTTGTACTATTTCTTTTCTTTTTAAAGAGTTTATTTATTATTTGAGAGAGAGAGAGAGAGAGAGAGCAAGAGGGAGTAAGCATGGGGAAGGAGCAGAGGGAGAAGCAAGTTCCATACTGAGCAAGGAGCCCACCTTGACACTTGATCCCAGACCCTGGGATCATGACCTGAGCTGAAGGCGGATACTTGACCGACTGAGCAACCCAGCTCCCCTACTATTTCTTTTTCATGTGTCTTATGTCTCTTTTGTTTGTGACTCTTCTTATTTTTCCATTTCCATTGACATTCTTGCAGTCCAGGCCTTCCTCTGTTGGGGACTCAATAGAATACCCGACCTGGTTAGATAATTATTGCAATTACAAAATGGAGTCCTAGTGTTGCTACATCTTGCAATATGTGAAAATAAAGTAGAATTTTATATTTCTTTAATTTCTTCAAGTTTTAAATTTTAACAACTAATTTAGATTTTGAAAACATTAATGTGGACCCAACAGGCTATATCTCTTGGGAAAATAGAGTAAAAGGGAAAATTTTTGCCATCTCTGTTTTCCATGTTTAGAAGGTCTTAGGATGGCCCTAGGTCTGGCATGTTTGTTTTAATATGTTATCTTCTCACTTACATAGACCCTGCCTACTTGTTAAAATAGTATGAACTAACAATAATAAATGCTTAGTTGTATTAAACATTCTATAGTATGTCAGGTACATTTATGTCATGTACTCTTTTTTTTTTTTAGATTTTATTCATTTATTTGACACGCAGAGATCACAAGTAGGCAGAGAGGCAGGCAGAGAGAGAGAGGGAGAAGCAGGCTCCCTGCTGAGCAGAGAGCCCGATGTGGGGCTCAATCCCAGGACCCTGAGATCATGACTTGAGCTGAAGGCAGAGGCTTAACCCGCTGAGCCACTCAGGCACTCTTGTCATGTACTCTTTTTATCTTAACTTACTGTAGGTAGAATAAATGAAAATTTATCAGATACCAATTAACTACTCCAAGAGCTTCCAAATGTTAGAAATGTTCCATTTCTGGAACCAAATGCATGGATGAATAAATGTATGTTTTCTTAT
This sequence comes from Mellivora capensis, assembly GCA_004024625.1. Taxonomy (NCBI): domain Eukaryota; kingdom Metazoa; phylum Chordata; class Mammalia; order Carnivora; family Mustelidae; genus Mellivora; species Mellivora capensis. Next base: position 40,420 of record PISX010015857.1, read on the forward strand.
TGATAAGATATCTTATCAATAAGATAACAGAGAAGGGCATTAGAGCAGTAGTTGAATGACTTGGCTTTAGTGCTGTCTTCATCTTATTTACTGGGTGCTTTTCAAGTTTCCCCCTCTTAGAGACTTCAGTTTTCTCTTTTCATAAAATGAAAAAAATTAGTCTTAATGATCCAAAAAGTCCCATGTTCTAGATTAACATCATTTGACAATGGCTGACTCTGTGGAACAATGGAATCCCTATAAGAAATTTTTCAGTCATACAGTAGGTACAAGGGAGAAGTACTTTAGTTTCTGTCATAGTGTGAAGTGTTGGTCATTCACTGTTCTTAAAAGTCCACTTCATGTTTGAACGCCAACAGGTTTGACTGCAAGTGTCCACTTATATGTGGATTTTTTTTTATTAAGTTCAGTAGATTATCATTATATTTTCTCTTAGGATTTTCTTAACATTTTTTCTCTAGCTTTATTGTAACAATATGGTATATATCTAATGTACAAAATTATGTGTTAGTTGACTATGTTATCAATAAGGCTTGTAGTCAGCCTTAGAATATTAATAATTAAGTTTTTAAGTAGTAATTGTGAAATTAAGGAGAGCCAGAATAACATATGGATTTTCAACTGCCTAAGGATATGTGCTCCACATTGTTTCAGGATCAACTGTAATATCATCTGATTTATGAAACTGTTAGAGAGACATTTTTAACATAAGAGTTTGCATTTCCACTTTTTCATCCCAGCATATTCTGCCTCATCATACATTGCCCTTAATTTGACTTTTATACCATTACTGTAGCTAATGTTTGACCCAATACTTCATTATTGGTCCCCTTACAAATGGCTTTTTACCCCAATGGCATATTGAGCACCTATGAGATTTCAGGTATTCCTTGATAGTTTAGGTAAAATTACCATGATTATCTTTGATATGAAGCCTTTCAACCCTCTGCTACCTGGAACAATATTCTTTCTCTGCTTTCATTTGTTTTCTTTTATCCTATAGAAATAAAAGGATTGCAATTGAAATATAGAAAATACTCTTACTGCAAGTGCTCAAGTGCACAAATCTGGTTAACTCTCAAATGATAGCTATTCAACCTGTCTTTCAAAGTGGTAATGTGTTTTGAAATTTTCACATTTGATTTATAAACAAAAAGTCTCCCTTGACTTTATCCTCCTGTTTTTCACACTTTTTTTCTCCCTAAAGAATGAAAAATAACAGCTAAGGAAGGTAGCTTAGAATAAAAATACCAGCAACAGAGATGCACACTAAATAAAAAGCACACCTACCATTCCGCCTTGAAATAACATGAATGTCTTATTGGACCTGACAAAATTCAATGAATTTCTAATTGAAGGCTGTTTTTCCATTCCTGATTGAACCTGTCTTTTCTAGCAATAGCAGCAGGAATGAGTCATAGTCTCTTCAGAAAGCAAGGCATTACAGATTGAGCCGGTGATGGATTTTTTTCCCCTTGATTTGAAATAATACTCTTGCCTCTGTCTTTCTGTCAACCTTAGAATAGTATTTTGATTTGTGATTTTATATTGATTTTAATTTGCCTCATTATTTCCTTGGAACCATTGAAGAAATACATCAAACAGAAACATGTTTGACAAGAAGCAGGAAGAGGCCTTTCACTGACACAAGAACTGTTGGGTTTTCTTTCTATTGATGCTTTCAAGTACTCTTTGCCAATCTACTTTTTATCATCTGAGGTAAAAGTAGTACACAGAGTGTTACTTGAGACAGTTTTGACAGAGAGTGCAGCTGTACACCTGTGAGAACAAATGACTGATGCTCTTCTTGGTCACTCAGCAGGAATATCATTTCAGTAGGTTTTCTTTAGTGCGCTAGCATGGTAAGGAAAGTTAGTAGTGTATTTTTAATCTGCTGCCTATACAGATGGCTTGGTTTGTCACAGAGAGGCTTATCTACATTTATAACACTTTGGAAAACTGTGTGATTAGGTAATTATTTGGAAAATTGCTCATGTAGTTGAATAGAAATATGTTTTTAAAGCAATTATATTTCCTTCTGATAACTCTTTGCCCTTCATTTAAGGATAACAGAAATTCTCAGATACTCCTTAGATAATTATCTGGGGTTTGGAATTCAAGGATTATTTATTTATTTATTTATTTATTTTGAGAGAGAGCGAGAGAGCATGAGCGTGTGCACACACCAGTGGGGGAGGGGCAGAGGGAGAATCTTAAGCAGGCTCTACACCCAGTGTGGAGCCCAGTATGATGGGAGATGGGTCTCCATCTCATGACCCTGAGAACATGACCTGAACTGAAATCAAGAGTCAGGCACTTAAATGACTGAGCCACTCAAGTACCTCTGTAATTCAAAGGATTCTTTTTTTTTTTTTTTTTAATATTTTATTTATTTATTTGACAGAGATCACAAGTAGGCAGAGAGGCAGGCAGAGAGAGAGGAGGAAGCAGGCTCCCTGCTGAGCAGAGAGAGCCCGATGTGGGGCTCGATCCCAGGACCCTGGGATCATGATCGGAGCCGAAGGCAGAGGCTTTAACCCACTGAGCCACCCAGGCACCCCTGGAATTTAAAGGATTCTTAATCAAGGATATATGTCTGGTATATTAGAAGCACTTAAATAACTCATTGAATGAATGTATGAAAACTGACTTTAAAAATGGGTATGTTTCCATGACATAAGAAAATACTAGATTTTTAGCTTAAAGTAAAAATGAAGAATGAATTTTGTGGTTGCTTTTCAGTTGTTTCTAAATATTCTGGTTTTTATCTCTTTCTGGATATATGGGGTAGTTATATTTCCCTGAAAAGTGAAGACAAACTAATTGCTATGGCCAGTGGATTATGAGTAAAGGTGAAATGAATCACAACTGGATGAAAGGTTTAAAAACAGTGCCTACATCTCCATTTTTCCTTTCCATGTTGTGGAAATTTTGGAAATGTTTATTGGTAAATCTTTTTTTATCCCTTGGTGTAGTTAAAAACTGCCATCCCTCACTGGACATAGAGTATGAATGAAAAATAAGTGGTCTTAAGGCATGATTTTAATGTTAATCTTGGACCATAACCTAGCTATTCTGGCTGATAGAAGGCTCTTAATCACTGGCTAGTTTGTTACAAAGATCTACCAGAAATTATGCTTCCCAGTGTAGGCCAGGAGAAAATCCATTCTGAGTGGTCCTCAAACTTACATAATGCAGTAATCATACTTTTCCATGTAAAAATTGGTCACCCAAATGGTTCCATCCTTTTAAATAACCAAAATAGTGTGTGCTAGAATATTTATGATTTGTAATTCAAATTACATTGTGAGTACACAGAACATAGTTTTTGAAAAACAATTATTTTTTTCCCAAATGTTACAGAAACCTACATTTCAGATAAGTTGACCTAAGCCAGATATTTTAAGTTCTTCTGGAGTCTTGGTTGGTTGTATTTGTGTATGTGTTTCTTTCTATGAGTGTGTGAGAGAGTTTGTGGTCATTAATATAATAAGAAATAAGATTACAGAATTAGAGTAACATACTAACAAGAATATAAAAAAATAAAAGCAGTACATGTCAAAGCTTGTGAGGTAGGACCAAAATTGTACTTTCAGGCAAATATATAGCTTTAAATAGAATTTTATCACATAACATAAATAAAGTGAACTAATGTTCCACCTGAAAAGTTAGAAAATATGATAAAGTTATAGCAATAAGGAAAATAATGAAAAAATAATTAAGCAATGCAAAACCAGAAAGTAAATTAGATACATATAAGCTGTTATTTAAAAACAAGACCTAGGGGGCACCTGGGTGGCTCAATAGATGAAGTGTCTGCCTTCAGCTCAGGTCATAATCCCAGATTCCTGGAATCCAGCCCTGGGTCTGGCTCCCTTTTCAGTGGGGAGTCTGATTCTCCCTCTCACTCTACCCCTCCCCACTGCTTGTGCACTGGCATACGCGTTCTCTCTCTGTTCAATATATAAAATACTTAAAAAAAATGAAAACAAGACCTGTAAAAATTCATGCAGAAAAAAATAAAACATACTCATTGAGTTAGTAATTATAAGGGGAATTTATCAATACAGAACAGATTTAAAATGTTACAGAAATGGATTTTTTTTTGAGAAATACAAATTAAACTATCTCAAGGAAAAATAAAATAACCCAGGGGAAAATGTTAAACTTGTCATATTTATCCCCATTAGGATGACACTGGGCTGCCATCTTAACAATACATCAGTTTCAATTAATAATGTGTAATTTTGTTTTATAAAAGTTTTTTTTTCAGAGCTCAGAAATAGAGGGAAAGCTGATGTGTTTTTGAAACAGTATAATCTGAAAGCACCTGGTGCAGAGTCTGGCTCACTGAATAAATATTAAATGCTGGTGGTAATGGTGGTGGTAATTCTGAAGTCTCCAATAGTATTGATTAGGGGAGGGGCATGCACAATGCTACTATGTGAGTGTTTATTTCCCCCTGATGTTTATATGTTGAAACGAAACCCCAAGGTGATGTATTTGGAGGTGGGGCATTTGGGTGTTGGTTAGGCTGATTAGATGATTAGATGTTGATTAGAACCGTCGTAGATGGGACTAGTGCCATAAAAAAGTTCCATAGGGAACACTAATACCTATCTCTCATGTGAGGACACAGTGAGAAGATTACTAAAATATTGAACTAGAGGATTTATCGGGATACCCTGAAGTGGTCTATTTTTAATTAGTAGTTCTCCTTTGGATCTAAAAAAAAAGAGGTCTTATGAATCTAAAAAACTTGGATTTAAGTTCTGGAATTACCAGTGATGAGTGTTGATAAGTCATTTAGCTTATGTGACTCTCAGAATACACACCTAGAAACTAAGAGTTCTGTTAATAAAATCATTTAGAATATGTGGATTATCTTTTTAAAAAATATGTATATATATATTTTTTAAAGATTTTATTTATTTATTTGTCAGAGAGAGCACAGGCAGACAGAGTAGCAGGGAGAGACAGAGGGAGAAGCAGACTCCCTGCTGAGCAAGGAGCCCGATGTGGGACTCGATCCCAGGACGCTGGGATCATGACCTGAGCCGAAGGCAGCTGCTTAACCAACTGAGCCACCCAGGCGTCCTTTTTTTTTTTCTTTTAAAGATTAAAAAATATTTTATTTTTAAGTGATCTTTCCACCCCACATGGGATTCAAACTCACAACACCAAAATCAAGAGTCACATGCTCTACTGACTGAGCCACCCTGGATTATCTTTAAGAGGACACAGAGTTTCCTTTTTACATCATAGTTTCATAATATTAATGGTGAAATCAATAAGTTTTAATAAGTGAAAATAACAGAATATCTTTTTCAGTTGTTAGTACACAGATATTAAACACTAACATTTAAAATCTTTCTGTGTGTGCTGTGTGTATTCATTTATTTAGCAATCAAATTTGGTTTTGTTTTTTGGAGTTTTAATTTTTTAATTTAAATTCAGTTAATTAACATATAGTGCATTATTAGTTTCAGAGGTATAGTTCAGTGATTCATCAGTTGCATGTAACACCTAGTGCTCATCACATCACATGCCCTCCTTAGTGGCCATCACCCAGCTACCCCATCCCTCCACCCACCTCCCCTCCAGCAATCTTCGGTTTGTCCCCTGTAGTTAAGAGTCTTATGGTTTATCTCTCTCTCTCTGATTTTATCTTATTCAAATTTGGATTGGAAAAGGTCATCTCTTTTCAGCATGTATTTGGGGCCTCTCCTCTTCCATACCTGTCTTACATAAACTGTGGAATTTCAGGGCATCTCGGTGGCTCAGTCAGTTAAGCATCTGCCTTGGGCTCAGGTGTTGATCCCAGGGTCCCGGTGTCAAATGCTCCATTGGGCTCCCCGGTCAGTAGGGAGTCTGCTTTGCTCTCTGCCCCACCCCATCCCCTGGCTTGTGAGTGTGCACTCTCTCTTACAAAAATAAATAAAATCTTAAATACAACAACAACAACAACAACAACAACAACAACAAATTGTTGGATTTCAAATTAGACTAAATAACTGCAGGAAGAAAAATTCTAAAATGAGGTTGGCAATAGTTTAAATTTTTCTAATAAACACATTAAAACTTGGATTGATAATATCCTGAGAGCACTTTACCTCAGGGAATACTACAAAGCAGGGACATAAGCTATGGTCTGTGGGGAGGTCATGTTTAACCACTTCATTTATAAATATGGCATAAAACACTACGTATCATGTCACGTCTTCCTAATAATGTGTACGTAGAAGTTACCCCCCCCCCTTTTTTTTTTTTAAGATTTCATTCATTTAGGGCGCCTGGGTGGCTCACTGAGTTAAGCCTCTGCCTTCGGCTCAGGTCATAGTTTCAGGGACCTGGGATCGAGGCCTGCATCGGGCTGTCTGCTCAGGAGGAAACCTGCTTCCCTCTAGCTCTCTGTCTGCCTCTCTGCCTACTTGTGTTTCTCTCTCTCTCTGTCAAATAAATGAATGAAATCTTTTAAAAATAAAAGATTAAAAATAAAAGATTTTTTATTTTTAAAAGATTTCATTTATTTATTTGACAGAGCACAAGCAGGGAGAGTGTCAGGGAGAGTGAAAGGGAGAAGCAGGCTTCCCACTGAGTAGGGGAAGCCTGATGTGGGGCTCTATCCCAGGACCCTGGAATCATGACCTGAGCCAAAGGCAGTTGCTTAACTAGCTGAACTGGGCACCCAAGTGCCCAGAAGTTGCCTTTTCAAAGGTTTAATTTATCTATGATTATGTTTTAAATACATATTGATGCAAAGTTTTAAAATAAGTAACTAAAAGAAAAAAAAAGCATCCAAATTGAGTTTGATCCAGTGCATATCTTCTTCTAATTTTCAGTATCTTTTCCCTCTTTTGCATGCCTTCTTTTCATCCCACAAATAGGCACACTATCACCTTCCTAATTACATCTGTCCTTAGGTACCATATTCAAACTATGAGAACTCTAGGTCATTCATCTCCAAAAAAGGTGTTGTAATATCATGTCTACCTTAATTTCCTGGTGTGGTTGTATGGACCACATGGCAAATATTTCTCAAGCACACTGTAAGTTTCTGTATAAACATGAGGGGTAGCACTACCCACTGAATCTAAACCTGACAGATTATCATAAAGAAGACAAACTGTATTTCTAAACTCTCTTAACAGTGGTACTGGTTTGTGAAGTGGTTGGAGTTTTGTTTAGCTTAACCTCATTAATTTATGTAAAGACCAGATATGTTTATTTTTTAGAAGAACTGGCAACCAGAGATTCATCAAAATAATAATGAAAATATCCAGAAAAATTAATAGCAACATTTGAACTCCAGATCTATATTCTCACCCAGAAGAGTTTCTGAGCACAGCTGTAGACGTTATCTGTCATTCTCGGGATTGTACCTCTCCCTCTCACATATAAGTCTTCAAGCACATTATTGTACCCACCCATTAATGGTGTGGTGGATCACTGAGCTGTTTCTTTATGAGTATTCTTTTGTCGACTATCCTGTTGTAATGGGCAGAGTTTCCAGTAACTTTAGAGGCTTTCTTCTACTTAATCTGTCAGTTTTTCTCTTATGGTGTAACTGCTGTGAAAGAAATTGGAGCTGTTATACTCCGTGCTTTGATACAGTTTGTAAAATGAAAGATAAGAGACAGTAAACCAAACACAGCATGCTAGTAATTTCTTTAAAAGGGCAGATGTGCTAACACCCAGAACATGTGGCCCAGAAAGC
>PISX010015858.1:0-28132 GCA_004024625.1 Mellivora capensis
CCAAAAGGTGGAAACAACAACCAAAAGATGTTCATCAAAGGATGAATGGATAAGCAAAACATAGTTACATTCATACAATGCCCTATTATTCAGCCATAGTGAGAAATGAAGTACTGATACATATTAACACTAATGAAAACTTAAAATATGCTAAGTGAAAGCAGGCAGGCACAAAAGGTTATATGTTGTAGGATTCTATTTATGTGAAACATCCAGAATAAGTAAATCCATCAGAAAGCTGGCTCCTGGTTGCCCAGAGCTTGGGAAAGGAGAAGATATGGAATGATGGAAATGGGGTGATGAAAATGTCTTGAAACTAAAAGAGGTAATGGTTGCACAACATCATTAGTCTACTAAATGCCACTGAATTGAACATTTTAAAATGGTTAGTGGTCAATTTACAGTATGCGAATTTTACCACAAATTTTTTTAAAGATTTTATTTATTTATCTGACATAGAGAGACAGTGAAAGCGGGTACACAACCAGGAGGAGTAGGAGAGGAGAAGCAGGCTGCCCGCCAAGCAGGGAGCCCAATGTGGGGCTCGATCCCAGGACCCTGGGATCATGACCTGAGCTGAAGGCAGAGGCTTAACCCACTGAGCCACCCAGGTGCCCCACCACAATTTTTTTTTTTTTTTAAATGGAGAAAAACGAGAGCACCTAGGTTGCTCAGTCAGCTAAGCATCCAACTCTTGATCTCAGCTCAGGTCTTGATCTCAAGGTTGTGAGTTCAAGCCCCACACTGGGGTCCATGTGCAGCGCAGAGCCTACTTTAAAAAGCTAAAAATAAAAATAAAAAAATAAAGGGGTGCCTGGGTGGCTCAGTCGGGTATCTGCCTTCTGCTCAGGTCACAATCCCAGGGTTCTGGGATCGAGCCCCACATCAGGCTCCCTTCTCAGTGGGGAGTCTACTTCTCCCTCTGCTGCTCCCCCTTGTGCTTGCTCTCTTTCTCTGTCAAATAAAAAATAAAATCTTTTAAAAAATAAAAATATAAAGTGTAAAAAAGAGGAGGATGGGACGCCTGGGTGGCTCAGTCAGTTAAGCCGCTGCCTTATGCTCAGGTCATGATCTCAGGGCCCTGGGATCGAGTCCCGCATCAGACTCCTTGCTCGTCAGGGAGCCTGCTTCTCTCTCTGCCTCTGCCAGCTTGAGCGCGCGTGCACGCGCTCTCTCTCTCTCATAAATAAATAAATAATCATTAAAAAAAAAAAGGAAGATCAGGAGGAAATGCCTCTTGGACAACTTAAGTGATCAACATAGTAGGGCACATAACGCCGAAGTTAAAGGGAAATATTAGGTTTAATAAAGGTCAACTCAAGAGCATTTAAATAATAGAATTTTAGAGTTCAATTTAGAAACATATTCTTTTGGCATCATTTTCAAAACCTGCAACGAGGGTGCCTGGGTGGGTCAGTTGTTTAAGCAACTGCCTTCAGCTCAGATCATGATCCTGGAGTCCCAGGGATCAAGCCCCTGGAGTTCCAGGGATCAAGTCCCGCATCAGGCTCTCAGCTCCATGGTGAGTCTACTTCTCCCTCTGACCTTCTCCCCTCTCATGCTCTCTCTCACTCTCTCAAATAAATAAATAAAATCTTTAAAAAAAATTTTTTAAAAACCTGCAATGAATTATGCTTAAGAATAATTATAACTTTGGGAATGATCACTCGCCCAGGAAAAATATAAACTCAGACTGAAATAATATCGATGATAATTCATTTCATTATCAATGAAAGACAATTTATATAAAATGTTAAAGGTTCAGTCATCCCTGCACATTGAACAGTGAAAGTACATTACTCAATTCACCACGGTTTAAAGTGAGCCCTTTAAGTGGCACACAGAATTTATGGCCTATCCAATAATGACACAATAATTACCAATATTGAATATTAATATGGGACAGACTTTGGCTAATTTCTTATGTTACTCTGAATTTTCACAACCACCCTGCCTTTTTTTGCAGATGACAGAATGGGCTGAGAGAAGTTCCAAAAACCAATCAACTGGTACTTGGTAGAAAAGGGTTTCAAGCATTCATACGCCAACTCTGCAAATGGTAATACCTGTGAGATCGGGGTCAAGCTATTTAACTTCTCCAAATCTCAACTGCCTTATCTGTAAAATGGAAATAGCTGTTGTGAGGGTTGTGAGGGTTAAATGCAAGGCAATAATATAAAGCCCTACAAAAAATATGTGGAACGTCTTTATCCTAAAGGTTGCCTATCAATATGTAAGGATGATGTGTATGCAACTGATTTCCATTGATTCCACAAAATAAGAAATACACACACCTATAGAGAAAATATAACAAAATATCAATAATCATCAAATCTGGATGGATGAACAAGTGTTCATTTCACTATTCTTTCAACCATTTGAAAATTTCCATAATTAAGAAGTTGAAAAAATTAAGACGCATTTCCTTGCTAATTTGAACCAGCTCTTAAATATATGTCCAATGAGAAAAGCCAAGTGTGTGTGTGGGCACATGCATGCACCTGTCCCTGGAATAAAATAACTCTGGAAGAACACACAAGAAACATAATACCTATTACTTTTGCACAGGTAACAGCTTTCTGAAGGGTAATGGTAGGATAAAGATTTTCCAAGACAGGTTATTAACCCAGCTCTATCATTTTTCTGCTATTTTTTGTAAACTTTTGTAACTTTAAATCATAAAGTCTGTACTCCCCAAATACATAATACTTAATGGCCTATTCAGCATAAACTACACAAAGCCTAAAATCAAGTCCACGTTAAGGACAGACCTCATGAGGTTAAAATCATTAAACACATGTCTGAAAGCATTCCTCTTTATTAAAAAAAAAAAAAAAGCGGGGGAGGGGGTGAGTAATCCAAGTTTGGAACTCCAAGTAAAACTTAATAATTAATATGACATATAAAATCACATATAACAATTTTCTATTAGTGTCCGTGACAATAACAAAATAATAATAATAATAAAACTGATATAAACCCAATTTCATTCACTTCAAACCATGTTGTGGTTCATTGTACCAGATTCCTCCCCTATTAAGTTTAGTAACTGTACAACAGGTAGAACAGTAAAACACTATGCTCAACTACTCAAGAGATTTTGAGGACTTCCTTTATAGTCTCCACTTTCTGTATCTATTAACACCCAAAATATATTACGACTCGAAAATAGGTAATACTGTTAGATACCAAAATCTTGACAGCATCAAGCAAAAGAATACCAAATCAATTCCTAAAGCGTCTACATATACAAGCTTATATAAACCTTAAAGGTAAACTCCAGTACACAGGAAAAAGAAAATTACAGGACGACACTGCCAATGAACCCCTCACTCTGTACATTAACAAAGCGTGTAGAACAGGAAGATGATGCTAATAATTAAACGTGTATACTAATTAAAAGGCTTCGCAGAAAAGGCAGAGTAAAGAAAAACTGAGGACAATGTGACGTATGCAAAGACGATTCATTTTGGACTCAAAAAGAACCATTACACTCCTAAATTATTCATCAACAAATGCGAAACCCAAGCGCTAACACTTGTGTAAGAGGAAGTGAGACGGAAACCGTCTAGGAAGAGAAGAGTTAAGCAAATGCCTGTCATCCCAGATGAAAACGACTATAATCCCCGGAAATAGGTTCCCGGGAAGCTTGGCGGGCACTCTGAGGTTTGGTTCCACGCTGCAAGACCCACACACCTCTCTCTCCACCCCTCCCCTCCACCGTGGGGGTGGGAGGAGTGCCCGGAAAGCTCCGCCCCCCTTGCCCGGTCAGAAAGCCGGACGGGTGCAAAGGGAGTTGGCACGAGGCCGAGGGAGGGGAGAGCCCGCCCAGGTGACTGGAGCTGGAGGCGGAGACACAGCCTGGGAAGGGGGCCGCCGTACGGCAGGGAAGATGGAGACCCCCAGTCCGTACGGAACGGAAAATGGAAAGAGTGGAAGGAGAAAGGTTGACGAGGGGAATGAGAAGCATCCCTCCTCCAGGCAGGGGCAAGCACACCCCTGCCCCCCAATCCGGGCGGAAGAGTTACTCTCGGGAAGCTTCTTTTGCGGACTAGGAGACCATGGAGGCCCCGCCCCCGAACCAAGAATCCGGAGAAGGAAAAGTCCTGTCAGGCCCCGTACCCAGCCTCCCCGCCGGCCCGGCCCGCCCCCTCCCCGCCGGCGGCCCAGGCAGGTGCCGCCCCTCCCCCAGTCCGGCGCCCACTCTCCCTCCCGCCCGGCCACACGTCCTGTCCTCTCTCGGCCTTCCCAGAGAGCCGTCTGTCTCCTTCCCCCACTCACCTTCCCGGGCGGCTCCGCCGCTCCCCCCTGACCCCGCCAGCGGCCACAGTTCACACACACCGCCTCAGGTCCCGCACTCACTCTCCCTCACTCACACACAGCGCGACCACAGATGCAGAGCGGCCCACATATTATGCGTCACTCGCGTGCTACGTGCCCCGCGCGCGAGCGCGTGCGCACCCCGACTTGGCGCGAGGCTCGGGGCAGTAGACGGAAGGAGAAATCGAAGAGCCCCGGGGCCTCCTGGGAAATGAAGTTCGGCTTGTAGGGTAGGGGCCTACCAGTCTAGATTGGTGCTTGTGTACTAACTCCCCGCGCATTGACTTCTGGGCTTTATAGTTTTTCCGTATAGACTCGAACTGCCGTGTACTCATTGGCACCTTCCGCAGGCGGAAGCAAATAGGGGCGGACCCGATCCAGCCGAGTCAGCGCTACAGCCACTTGACGCCTTCTCAGTACCTTATTCAGCCCTCCGTGACAGGTGTGAGCCTCTGTTATATTCTATTTGCCCCATTATACCTAGAGTATACCAGTATTTCGGAAAATATCTCCCACAAGCATATTAGAAATCACAACATTCATTAAAGAGAAGACACTGCTTTTCCTTTGTCTTTATGTTCAAGGGCTAATCTGAAGGATCAATATTTATCTTAGGTCTCATGTGGGGCAGAGAAAAGGGAAAAAACTAAAAGACCATAGATTAAGGCAGGGCTCAGAGGTCATCTAACTTAAATCCTTTATTTTGCAGCTGGGAAAAGGAAGACCAATGACTTGCCTAACATCCCACAACCAAGTAGCAGTGGAACCAGAACGACTCCAGACTCTGACTCAGGGATCCCTTTTTACAGACATGAAAAATAAATGTGAATCTACAGCTGACAGAATCTCTAGCTGACAAGATCCTACCTAGCCTTTCTTTCTCTGGGAGTACTGAGCAAGTTTCTATGCATTGCTATGGAGTCCTTACAAACAACATTTTCACAGGGGTGGGAACACGGGACACAGCAAGCCTGTTGCTGTGCTCAGGTTCCGCAACTAGTAAGAAGCTATTAGAGCCTGGATGTGGGTCTCTTGATTCCATTCCTCTCTTTCCAGAAAAGAGACCTCCCTCTTTATTTGAGTGTATAACGTGAAGTAGCTGCTCAGGCACAAAATTCTAGAATGTGAGGTGACAGGGCTACAGACCTGTCACTTCTCTGCAACCCCTTCACCTGCCATGACACACAGCTCATTTCTCTGTGCTTCTGGAACTTTGCCTGTATTAGTAATGGGTACTACCATTTCCTTTGAATTTACAGCAGGCTCACCTCTGAGCCAAGTATTTAACCCAAACTTTTTCATACAACCTTCACAATCACCACAGGGTAGATATGGGTAGCCACCTCTACACATGAGAAATCTAAGTTCAAAGAGGGGGCCCAAGGAACAGGGCCCAGTTTTGTGGACCCAGAGACTGCACTCACAACTGTCCTACACGTATCCTCCAGCACTCTTTCAGCTGACTTTTCTGCCATGCCTCCCTGAGCCGTGAACCCAAAATGCATGAAGTTGGAACATTTAAGCCTCAGATACCCTCCCTCCTTCCATGGTCTAACTAGCACAGCAGTGACTTCCCTACTGACTGGGATCCTAAAAGAGCCCTTGTGGGAACCCAGGGAGGCTCACCAGCTCCTGGCGTGGCCTCAGTTTGCCACCAGATGGCAGTGCTCCCCTTCAGAAACCCAGGCTGGGGCCCTGGGTCTGTGATGGGATTGAAGAGCAACACAGAGGAGCTTTGGAGAAGCTGGGACCCAGGAGGCTGGGGAAGCAGAGCAGAAGCTATACAGGGCCTCTAGAGCTGTTCTCTCCAGAATCTTTGCTCCATAATGCCTGCAACCTCCTTACTCCTGCCAACACACACACACACACACACACAGCCACACAACTGTTGGCACACCCATCTACCACCCTGAGAAATGTAAGGGACAGCACCCTGGTTTCCAGGCTCCATACGCATTCCGAGCATGCACACTGACACATTCCGCAGGACAGGAACATGTGCCCGATACACAGACATGCACATCTATGCATTGGCACCAGTCCTCACAGACGACACTTTCACATCTTAGTACCTGCAAGCACAAACCCACACACCTGGCTCGCTCTGACACATCGCTCCTGAATCACCGGAAAGAGATTCCTTGGCCTCTTTGGGATATCTCTGGATTGTCTCCCCCTGCTCTGCCTGTGCCCAGCCCCTCCCTGTGGTGTGCCTCAGAAAGCAGCAGCCACCATCCTAAAGGGCACTAAGTCATGCTTATAGGGCTGCCTGGTGGCAAAGAAAGAGAGAGAGCCGCCCATCACTGGCCCCAACATGAAGGGTTACAGACTTGCATATGATCCACCTGCCTTCGCCCCTAAGCATTCCCATGCACTGGAGCATGAAAACCAATAGCATCAAGTCATCTAGGCCTCAGGATGCTCCACCCTGGTCTACCACCCCTTCTCTGCAGTCACCTACTTCCAGGCCCACTGAACCCAGGTGTTCTCACCAGCCCACCCCCACCCTGGTTACACACAGTTCCTGTGCCTCCTCCTACAGCTTCTTGGAGCCAGAAAACAAAGCCAGCAATCCCACATCCACCCCTGCTCCACTGTTGGCTGAACAAGACTGCTCCTGCAAGTGTCCAAGGGTCCCAGGAGCCAGTGTGGAGAGGCTTAGGGCTACCAGGCTCCGGGGACCCTCTCCCCAGCTGGACAAAGAGGGAATTTCAAGTCATTCAGAAATAGTGCCCTCCCCTTGCCTGGGAACCCTGGCAGCCACCTAGAAAAGTGGAACACTGCCCCCACGGCCCATGTGGTGTGCACAAAAGCCACTGTGTAACAGCATCCACATTCACCACCTTCATCTTGCAGCGGGAGAAACGGAGGCTCTACAAAGACAAGTTCAAACCCACCTTGTCTGGTGGCCACAGCAGCAGCTGTCTCTAGAACCCAATCCCTGCCTCCTGTTCCCACAAGTACAACTTCATAGAGGGCCCTGAGGCTCAGATGCAAAATGAAGCAGCAATCCTCCCCGGAGACCCACCCCAGCGACTCCCCACCAGGGTTCCAACAAGACTGCGGAACCTCCAGAAAAGCCCCGTGTGATCTTTAGAACATACTTGATTTTTTTAAATACGGTTTATCTGAAATTTATCTGAGAGTGAACTGATCATCTTATATTTTATCTGGCAACCCCCCTGCAGAATCACTGCTCAGCCACGCACCCCAAGGACTCCCCACCAGTGGCCCCTAGAGCCTCTCTTAAATCAACTGCAAAATAGTTAGAAGGACATAAGAACAGATGTCTCCCAATGGGTCTCATTAAAGATTAGACAGGCCAAGCAGTCAAGGCTCCTTTAGCCACAAGCTGACGATGTGGGTGATATCAGACCCAAATTCTTCCCTTCCACCCTTCTTTCTTTAACCCTATCACCTATGGTCAGGAATGAGAACATAGTTTTTCCTCTTTACTGGAAAGAGTTTGCAGAAGGAGATGGGTCAGCAGTTGGGTCCAGCTTTGGAAGAAAACAGACCTGAATCCTAATACTGGTGCTCCCCTTTACCAACTGTGGGACCCTGGCCTAAACCTTCACCTCTTCAGTGTCAGTTTCCTTGGCTGGAAGGTGGGAATAAGATCTTCTTTCTAACATTGAGGAGTAAATGTGAGAATGCATGTAAAATGCTTAGCTTGGGCCTGGCACACAGTAAATGCTGGGGAAGGGATGACTACTATCTTGATTATTCTTGGTCTAATGCTTTCCCCATTGGCAATTCTTTGGCTGGTTTCTCTCTGCCCCCTAGGACTGCCTGCTGGAAGAGCTTGGGTTTTTCTCATGTAAATGAGAAATGAGCTCCCCACCAGAAAAATCCTAAGGAATATTTTCGGAAGCTCTGGGAAGTAGAGGAGCAACCAACCTGGGAGATTGCCTATCTACTCTCTGTCCCAGCCCAGAACAGAAAATTGCATGGATCAGAGGGTGGCTTAAGAAGATTTCCCTCTAGGGGCACCTGGGTGCCTCAGTGGGTTAAGCCTCTGCCTTGGGCTCAGTTCATGATCCCAGGCCCTCCGCTCAGCAGGAAGCCTGCTTCCCCCTCTCTCTCTGCCTGCCTCTCTGCCTACTGAGATCTGTCAAATAAATAAAATCTTAAAAAAAAAAAGATCTCCTCCTAGGCCTCTTCATGCCTCCAAGGGCTACCACTGCTAAGGGTGAAGATAGTGGACCAAGGAGCCCCTTGGATGTGAAGCCAGACATGTCACCCTCCCCAAACCAGCCTGTCCACACTGCCTCCCTATTGGGACAAACCCTGAATCTGGAACCCTTGGCCAGAACACTCTTGTTTCTTTACTCTGCATCCTCTTGCAGGATGGTGATGTCACAATCATGGTAGAGCCCAGAGGGGGTGGCCAGAGATGTTAAACCCTGGGCTACCTTCACAAGGAACCCACCTAGCACAAACAAGTGCTATAGCATGAAGAGAGTCAACTTCTGCCCACCACTTTCCCCCCAGGACTTGTTGGATGCCCCAGCCCAGTTGTCAGTCAACATCCCTGCTGACTCCTGAGGCCTGCCCTTTCCAGAGGCTATGCTCCAGGGTAGAGGTTGGGGAACAGGTGCAAGGAAGGTAAAGAAAAACACCCCCAACCTCTTTTGCCTCAGGCTCCTGGAATCATAAATTCTTCCAGGAGAAAATGGTGGAGTCAGCACTGGAGAGAAAAGACCTTGGATTTTTGGCAATACCTGCTTGTGGCTACGAGACCTTTCTGTGGAATTCAGGGATCTCAGTCCTGACTCGTTTGAAGGTACACTGGAGACTGCTGGGGCAGACCCTGATGAAGACTACAGGTCACATAAAGCTTCCATCAGTTCTTTCACTTTGAGAAGCCTGGAGAAGAATGGCTTTGTCTAATGAGAGGAGGCTGGTCTGACTTCCAATTCAGAGGCCAGAGGCCCACCACTACCACCTGAAGTAGTCACCAGCTCCTGGCCCTCCCTAAAACTTGCTGCAGTGGGCCTAGATATTGCCAGTGTAGCCAGGAATATCCAGTTAGGCCTGGGAGCCGAAGTCATCAAGGGAAGGAGTCTCTAAAGGTAGAAGATATCTTGGGCTCTCACCATGAGCCAGTTCCTCTTCATTCCCTCAGAGGTGGGGATGTCTCTCCATGAAAAGTCACATGATGTTTCTGGGGGGAGCCCCTCAGCCCAGCTCCTGCTTCATCTGGTCCAAACTTGTCACAGGATAGCTTTTTGTGAAGTCACAAAACTGTCTGCCTCCCCCACAGGATCAGGGACAAGGACAAGCAGGGATTAGCGGGCATGACCTGGGGTACAGAGGGCTTCAGAAGTGACCTTTGGACTCTGGAGGGAGGTGTGGGGTCTGGAGCAATTCAGCCTGTAAAGCAGAGGGGGTCAGGCAGAGACCTGAGAATGAGGACCGTTTCTCAGATCTTAGTCATGGCCAACAGGTGGTCTTTGGCCATTATCCTATCCGTTGAGACCCCAGGGAAGAGGGGGAACAGAGGGTCCCACACAAACTCATGATGTATAAAAGTTCTCATCACTGATGTTCTGGATGTTCCATGGCAAAGAAAGGTTAAGACCTCCGAGCTGGGCACCTGATCTTCCCCTCAGTGCAATACTGTCATGGTCATTGACTTGTGGTTGAATGTTCCACCTGTTTCCAGGGCAAGCATATGCTCTCAAATTCTGCTGCATGGATAAGCAGCCCTGATAGCCTTGGGATGCCCTCACCCATTGGACTGCTCTGAGGAAGAAGAAGGTTAGGAGAAGAAATGGGAGTCCCCAGAGCCTACTGTCTCCAGAGTCTAGAGACTCACCACCAGAGAAGCCAACCCAGGAAAGAAGACAGGAGGGAGAAGAAAGCTTCACTACATCTAGGGTGAAAAGTCACCACTGTTGTGAAAGGGCTGCAGTTTGTATGTGGGGGATGGGGAGAGCCAGTTCATTGAAGCTTTGTTTGAAGAACAAATAAACAAAAAGATATTTTCAGTGAAGTTCAGGATTCCTGAGTTCTGACTCTAGCCCTACCCTCATATCCTGTGTCTCTTGGGCTGAGGAGGATGCAGCACAAGGTAGAGATGACAGACATGTCCCTGGCTTCAAAGGCCCACAGTTTAGGGATTGAACTGTCTCCCTTAAAGAGAATGCTCACGTCTCAGGAGGTGATAGAGCAGCCAGGAACTGCAGAGCCCTGCCCCCGAGACCAGGTCCCTAAATTTCCTTCAGGGTAAGAACAGACTGGAATCTTGAGGGCTTTTGACATTAGAGCCAAAGCAGCTTCACCCACCTCTCAGGAACTGCAGGTCTAGTTCTTGGGTCACTCATTCTGTTGAAAGTGGCCCTCCCTCACGTCCTCCTCTCTTGGCCATTTTTGTCATAGCATGGAAGCCATGCCTCCACAGAGGGCCATCTGCTGTCCACTCTGTGGAGCACATGAGTGAGCTGTGGGGACAGGCCTGGCCTAAGTAAAAGACTAGAGGGTGACCCAGGGCAAGTTTCCCCTCAGAAGCTTACTGGACCTGTGGTTTTCAAATTTTGTTAGTACTAGTTTATTGTAGAATCATTTTGTTTTGTTTTGTTTTCCCTGTGAAATATTGTATAGCAGTTCATTAATTAGATAAAAGGAGACATGTTGGGAGTTGCAGGACACAGTGTGGCAGAGCTCCTAACAGTTCTGAGGAATTCCTGAGGGTTCTCAGGAACTCACTTTGAAAACTATCCATGTGGTTTCCAGACCCTTCCAGGTTTGACCTGCCATGAATCCGTGACTTCAAAGCCCAGGCTTTACGAAGAAAAAGAACAAGCCGAGGGATACCACTTGTAGGGACCACCTCAGAGACCCCACCACTACTTCTAGTTCCTAGTTCTGGTTCAGCCTCGTTACAACCACCGATAGATCCCCAATTCACCTCTCCCCTGGCCATCTGCCCCCAACTTTGACTCTCTCTTACGGGTTTTGAAATCAGCATCACAGAGCCCACCTAGGTGTCCTAGGTCAGGAGCACCTCAGGCCCCTTTCTGTACCTGAGTTCAGTAGGCAGGAGGTAGGAGACTCTCAATCCCTGGGTAACATCCAAATTTGCCTGACTCTCTTCTGAGATCCTCATAACCTCCAGAATTGTCCTCCTACTTTTTTGACAGCAGGACCTATTTGGTTCCGTAGGGGCTGCAAGCCTTAGCCAGAAGATACCCAGGACAGCCCAGATGGAGAGCAAACCCTGCCCTCCCCATTTCTTTCCCCCAGAGATACAAAGCAGAGGGGACTCGAGTAGGGTGAGCTCCTCACTCCCAGACCAGGCTAAGACTGGATTCCAGGCGCTTTTGTTTGTAAGAATCCATAAAAAACCATCATGGCCTTGGCTATTCTACAGAGGACAGCAAAATCTCATGATGGTACTGTGGACCTTGTTACAGGGAAATTTAGTTACATTGTACCTGAGAACAAAGGCTGCTGTGCTCTTCTGGCTAGGGAGGCAGGGCAAAGAAGAGCAGACATTCCCTAGGGCCAGGCATGCTGAAGCAACAAACAAGACTCTTCAGGGAGCCAGCAGGCTAGTCCAAGGCTGTCAAGCCTGGCTGCACATTGGAATCACCTGTGAAGTTTTTATGTGCCAGGACCCGATTCCATAGAAATTAAATCAGTATCTCTAAAGATGGGCCATAGGCATCATTGTTTCCCAAAGTTCTGCAGGTGATTCATCTACAGCCCAGCCTTCGAACTACTACTGGTCTGGGAGGAGAGGCCAGCATCAAACAGGATGTAGATGTGATATTCTTCACCCTGGGCTGGGGCCCAGAGACCTGAAATCCTGGGGGCGGAGTAAGCGGGGCCCTGCTGATACTGGAAGCCATGGGAACCTGTCTTCCACCTACCTACACACCCCCTCACCTGCCACACACACACACACACACACACACACCAGAGCACCTATTCCAGTGAAAGCCAGACAGAAGGGCCAGTGATCCAGCCCCGGGGAAGGAGAACGTGCACCCTGGTTTAGAATCCCGCCCCCGTGCCTCTCTAGCTATGTGGGCCTGACAACCCTTCTGGGTGTCAATTCCTCATCTGTGAAATGGGCAATAGTGCCTGCTTTGAGGGTGGTTACAAGGAAGTCCCCAAGTCACAGGAAAAGCACCAGAGACTGGGCTGCTAAGCAGCCAAAGCCCAGACTCCCTCTGTCAGCAGAGGTGAGGTCCCACTGATCGGCCGTCCAATCCTCTGGTTTTTCACTTGAAGACCTCAAAGTCCAGCGGGAGAAATTTTCCCAGGATACACAGCCAGCCAGAAACCAGTCTTCCTCCAGCCCAGCAGTTTCACATCAAAGCAGCCTTCCTTTGCTGGACTTTAGCTCTCCTCATCCAGCAAAAGTCCAAACATGCTTTCCGGGGCTTCTAAAGAAGTCAGCTGGGGGCGTCTGGATGGCTTAGTCGGTTAAGTGTCTGCCTTCGGCTCAGGTCAGGATCCCAGGAATCGAGTCCCGCATCAGGCTCCCTGCTCAGTGGGGAACATGTTTCTCCCTCTGCCTGCTGCTCTCTCTCTCACTGACAGATAAAATCTTTAAAAAAAAAGAAGAAGTCAGCTGGGATTTTAGAGTCTTATTGGAGATCCCTGGCTGACCTTGCGGTGGAGGGTGTTTTCAGCCAATCTGGCCATTTGGTCCCATTTTGGCCTGGGCCGAGGTTAGAAAGCAGAGTGGGCAGGACAGGGTTGGTTTTTCATAGAAGCCTTTTTTGTACTCTTAGCTTTGAAACCACTAAGCATGCACTGCTTGAGTAAAAATAAATTGTATTAAAAACTAAAACTATACTTGTCACCATAGATTTTCCAAAGCCATAGGATGTACGAACACCAAGAGTGAACCCTAATATAAACAATACAGACTTTGGGAGGTGATGATGTGTTGGTCTATACTTCACTATAGTTCACTGACTGTGACAAATGTACTACTTAGGAGGAGGATGTTGATAGTTGGGGAGGCTGGGGGAGCCAGGGGGTTTGGGGGATCTGTATACTTTCTGCTCAGTTTTGCTGTGAACCTAAAACTGCTCTAAAAATGGACAGAAATAAAACTGATAGATGTAGAAAATAGTACCCTTCCTACAGTGTTTGCGAGGATTATATGAGCTAATAGACATAAAGGACTTAGCCTGACCCAGGTAATTGCTCAATATGAGTTGGCTTTTGTGTTTTTTCTAAAGCTGTCTCTGTCCCGTGGTTTCCTCTCAGTTGCCACTCATGGGAGGGAGATGGCAGGAACAGATCTGTCCCACCCTTTATCTCAGGATGCTGAGGCACCAGAGGCTTTGTCACTAGCTCAGTCACAGGGTTCAACTGGTGATGCTACAGTCAGGCCTCTGGTGGCAGTTACTAACCTCTGTGCAGCTTGAGTTCTGTGCTAAGTCCAGGTAGGCACTGAGCAGCTCCTTTGAGCAAGGTTCTAGGCTCAGACCCTCAAAGTGTTCTTTCAACAGTCCTATAAGGTAGGGGTGCCTGGGTGGCTTAGTGGATTAAAGCATCTGCCTTCAGCTCAGGTCATGATCCCAGGGTCCTGGGATGGAGACCAGAAGCAGGCTCTCTGCTCAGTGGGGAGCCTCCTTCTTCCGGTCCCTCTGGTTACTGCTCTGCCTACTTATGTTCTCTCTGTGTCAAATAAAATCTTGGGGGGGGGGACAAAAAATTGTCCTACAAGTTAGGCAACATTGCTTCTTTTTTTTTTTTAAGATTTTATTTATTTGATAGAGATCACAAGTAGGCAGAGAGGTAGGCAGAGAGAGAGAGGGGAAGCAGGCTCCCCGCTGAGCAGAGAGCCCGATGTGGGGCTCGATCCCAGGACCCTGAGATCCCAGGACCCTGAGATCCCAGGACCTGAGCTGAAGGCAGCGGCTTAATCCACTGAGCCACCCAGGTGCCCCAACATTGCTTCATTTTAACAGATGAGTAAGCTGTGGCTCAGAGAAGTTAACTAACTTGTCCAAGCCTGTTCAGCTATAAGGATGAAGTCCAGAGCTCCTGCTCTCTCCTCTACCAGGAAAGGAGGAGCAGGAGGTGAGCATTCAGCCAGCACCCAAGACTGCTTGGCCTGTGGTACATACCCCCTCATCCAGCAGCCTATTGAAGATGCCACCTTGGAGGACATCATCTTCTTCCCTGAGGGGCTTGGGTAGCCCCCTGGCCTCTACCAGGTTTATTGGAACCCCTGCCCTGGGGAAGGATGAACAAACATCTCAGCACCTTTCCTTTGGGGTCTGGAGCAGGGAGCCTGGTTCCCCATCTCCCTCCCCAGGCCTACCTTACTGCCTAAAAAGGCAGTTCATGGCTCCCTGTGTGAACCCCCTTGCCTACCTCCTCTCCAGGTATGGAGAGATGGTAAAAATGAGCTATCCTGTAGGCCCAGACCTTCAACATGGTAGCTGGGCATAGTCTGGGAAGGCTTCCTGCAAGTGGCAAGTGGCAGGGGCAGGCTGCAAAGAGTGGAAAGAAACAAATGGAGAGAACCATGGGAAGAGTCCAAACTGCAATTTCCCTCATCCTGCTTAGAACTGTAGGAACATCTCCCTCCTGATGGTCATTCATTTGCTCATTCTTTCATTCATTCTTGGAGTACCATGTGGTGGGCAGGAAACAGGGTCCTGCCTCATGTTCACAGCTCCTAGTGTTGAGAGCCACAAAAACAGCCATATGATGTGACAAAGGTTGTAATGAGCATGTTTTGGGATCCCCAAAGGCTGCTTAAGAGCGTCAGAGCATTCAGGACAGTTGATATGCAGCTCTTTTTTTTTTTTTCTTTTTTTTTTTTTGGATATGCAGCTCTCTAAGGATGGAATCAGCATCTCCTCAACCTCTGGTATGCTTACGTAGGAAATAAATGCTCTTTATAGAAGCAAAAAGTTGACCTTGCTCTCAAACAATATTGAATGTCCCATTGTGTTTGTAAACCCACCTCCAACTGTGAACACATTACTCTGGATCTCAACAGTTCTCAACTCTTCTCTGGTTTTTTAAATTATTCTTATTGTACTAAAGTACATATAACATAAAGTTTATCTTCTTAACCTTTTTAAAAAAGATTTTATTTATTTATTTGACAGAGAGAGAGATCACAAGTAGGTACAGAGACAGGCAGAGAGAGAGGGGGGAGCGGGCTCCCTGCTGAGCAGAGAGCCCAATGCGGGGCTCAATCCGAGGACCCCGAGATCATGACCTGAGCCGAAGGCAGAGGCTTAACACACTGAGCCACCCAGCCACGCAGGTCCTTAACTTTTTTAGTGTACAGTTCAGTGGCATTAAATGTATTGATAATGTGCAACCATGAGCACCATCCACAGTCTCCAGAACTCTTCTTATTATTTTTAAAACTGAAACTCTAGGGGCACCTGGGTGGCTCAGTGGATTAAGCCTCTGCCTTCAGCTCAGGTCATGATCTCAGGGTCCTGGGATCGAGCCCCATATCAGGCTCTCTGCTCAGCGGGGAGCCTGCTTCCCCCCCCCCTCTCTCTGCCTTCCTCTCTGCCTACTTGTGATCTCTCTCTCTGTCAAATTAAAAAAAAAAAAACAAAAAAACCTGAAACTCTACACCCATTAACATTCATTTCCCATTCTCTGTTCTCCCCAGCCCCTGGCAACTACCATCCTATGAATTTGACTGCTTTAGATACTTCATAAAACTGGAATCATAAAATATTAGTCTTCCAAATGACTGGGCTGTTACCTCCCTGTTGCAGCATGTGACAGGATTTCCTTCCTTTTAGAGGCTAAATAATATTCCATTGTGTATATTTATCACATTTCATTTATCCATTTATCCATCACCAGAGAGGTGGGTTCCTTCCACATTTTAGCTGTTGCAAATAATGCTGCTAGGAATATGGGTATACAAATATATCTTTGAGGGGCTCCTCGGGGACACAGTCCATTAAGCATCCGAATCTTGGTTTCTGCTCAGGTCATGATCTCAGGATTGTGAGGTCGAGCCCTACAACAGGTTCTGTGCTCAATGTGGGGTCTGCTTGAGATTCTCTCTCCTTTTCCCTTTCCCCCTCCAGCTTATGCTCTTTCTCTCTCTCCAATAAATAAATCTTTAAAAATAAATAAATTTGGGGCACCTGGGTGGCTCAGTCGGTTAAACAGCTGCCTTCAGCTTAGGTCATGATCCCAGAGTCCTGGGATAGAGCCCTGCATCAGGCTCCCTGCTCCATGGGGACCCTGCTTCTCCCTCTCCCTCAGCCTGCTGCTCTGTCTACTTGTGCTCTCTCTGTATCTCTCTGTCGAATAAATAAATAAAAATACTTAATTAATAAATAAATCTCTTTTTGAGACCCTGCTTTCAATTTTTGGGGGTCCATACTTAGGAGCAGAATAGCTAGATTATGTGGTAATTCTATTTTTAATCTTTTGAAGAACCACCGTACAGTTTCCACAGTGGCTGTAACGTTTTACATTCCCACCAACAGCGCAGAAAGTGCAGAAAGGTTCCAATTTCTCCAAGTCCTTGCCAACACTTGTTATTTCTGTTTATTTCATTGCTGATGTATAGAAATGCAACTGATTTTGTATACCTTGTATCTTTCTACTTTGCTGAATTCATTTATTCTAACAGTTTGTGTGTGTGGAATTTTTAGGGGTTTCTGCATGTAAAATTCTATTATCTTCCAACAGAGATTATTTTACTTCTTCCTTTCTGATAAGGATGCTTCTAATTTCTTTTTCTTGCCTAATTGCTCTGTCTAGAAATTCCAGTACTCTGTTGAATAGAAGTGGCAAAAGGGGGGCATTGTTACCTTGTTCCTGATGTTAGAGGAAAAGCTTTTGGATTTCCATCATGATTTCTGCTGCAGGTTTTTTTGTTTGCTTATGTTTGCTTTTTGCTGTGGGCTTTTTATATATGTCTCTTATCATATTGAAGTAGTTTCCTTCTATTACTAGTTTTTTTTAGTGATTTTAATATGAAAAGGTGTTGAATTTTGTCAATTTTTTTCCTGTATCAGTTAAGATTATGTAAATTTCCCTCCCTTCAGTTTGTTAATACAGTGTATTACTGTATTACCTTGATTGATTGCAGTACGATGAACTATTCTTGCATTCCAGGAATAAATCACACTTGGATGTAGTGTATATTCCTTTAATATGCTGCTGAATTGGGTTTGCTAATATTTTGTTGAGGATTTTTGCATCAGTGTTCATAAGGAATATTCATCCAAAATTTCCTAGTATTGTCTTTATCTGGCTTTGGTATCAGGGTAATGTTCACCTCATAAGATAACTTAGCAAGTGTTCCTTCCTTTCCAGTTATTTGGAAAAGTTTGAGGAGGATTGGTATTTGTACTGCAAATGTTGGGTAGAATTCAACAGGGATACTATTAAGTTCAGGGCTTTTATTTGTTGGGAGATTTTAGATTACTGATTCAATCTCTTTACCAGCTATGGGTCTACTCAAAATTTCTATTTCTTCATGACTTAGTCCCTGTATGTTTTGTGTTTCCAGGAATTTGCCCATTTCAGGTAGCTTATCTAATTTGTTGGCATACAATTGTTCATAGAAATCTCTCACAATCTTTTTCTTTTCTGAGGATCATTAGTAATGTCCCCACTTCCATTTTTTTTTTTTTAAGATTTTATTTATTTATTTGACAGACAGAGATCACAAGTAGGCAGAGAGGCAGGCAGAGAGAGAGGAAGGGAAGCAGGCTCCCTGCTGAGCAGAGAGCCGATGCGGGGCTTGATCCCAGGACTCTGGGATCATGATCTGAGCCGAAGGCAGAGGCTTTAACCCACTGAGCCACCCAGGTGCCCCGCCACTTCCATTTTTTTATTTTAGCGACTTGAATCAGATTTTGTAATCTCTTATTCTTGGCCAGTCTTGCCAAAGGTTTGTCGATTTCATTGATCTTTTCAAAGGAACAACTTTTGGTTTCATGAATTTTCTCCAGTTTTTTGTTCTTTATTTTACTTGTCTTATAGGTCCTTACCTTGCTATGGATCCTCTCCCCGGAAAACTGCCATATACCTCAAAATCTACATGCATAGTCAGGGTCTTCACAGATCCCTGAAATCCAGGGATCACCCCTTACAAATTTTGATGCCAAAGAGTTTGAAATTCTCGGTGATTCCTGACAGATTAAACTGGGTAGAGAGCAAGCCAAGGGCAAAGGACTGGGGCTGATACTGATGACTCTCCAGTGCTGAAATCAGAGAGAGCCTTGAACTTTATTACGGTGGTTTGGGTTGGGTCCTTAGCAACTGCATTTCTAACAAGCTCTCAAGGAAGGCCAGAGCTGTTTGTTCTGGTTCCTGCTTTGAGCAACAAGACTCAAAACAACCATACCTTTTCTAGCTCTGCTTCTCTGCTTCTCAGGTGAGCTCCCTTCTCCACAAAAGACATCTCTGGGTAGGCAGGTGTCATCCCGACTCCTCCCTTTCCATGACCCCCACTTTCAGTTAGCAAGACCTAGCCATGTCGTTTCCTAAACAGCTCTGACTCTGTTTGCCCATTTGTGTCCTCCCCTCCCTTCCCCTCCTGTTTAGGCCAGAGACATCTCCTGCTCAGGCCATCATAGAGTTCTCACTCCCCCTGGTATGATCCCCTAACCTCCACTCCTAGTGCAATTTAAATTGCAAGTTGTCTTAGACTTTCAGTTGTGGCTTACAAGGGCTTTTGTGACCCTAGCCTTGTTCACAACTCCTGTCTTGTTTCTATCTTACTCACGCTGTTCCCACCTCTTAGCCTTTGCCTCTTCCGCTTCCCCTGCTGGGAATTCTTCCCTGTCTTTCATTCAACTCTCACTCCTTCTCCTGACCTGGCCTGCCCTGTGTCCCCTTCCCTTCTTTTACCCCAGTCTAGGTTGGGAGTCCGCCTGGTCATTCTCACCTCAGTTGGGACCATTGTGATGACGTCTAAAAACGCTGAAACTCCTTCAAGCCAAAAAAGGTACTGATTGTAAGAAGAGAAGGGGGTACTTTTTGGACTCCTCAGGCAGGAGCTCTGTGCTTCCTTTCCTCCCCCTCTTCTGAGATCCTCAGCCCAGTTTCCTCTGACTGCTTCATAGCTGACGCTGCATAGCTCTGATGGCTGCATCACCGAAACCTGACTCCAAACTCTCAGAGTATAGAGTTCCATTGGCCCATCTGTAATTAGGTTTTCTCCCTGGGCCAATCAGCTACTCCTGGAGAACTGAGACACATAACATAAACATAATCTTTAGACCTCACTCCTGAGTGGGTGGGGAGTTTTGGAAAGGGAAGAACTGGCTAAGTAGTCCCCAAACGTGTCTCCTGCAACTCCAGTGGTATTTAACATGTGCTTCCCTCTCAGCGTGGTCTAACCGCCTGCTACTGGTCTGCCTCCCCCAGTGGACAGAAGCTCTAGGACAGAGGCCAAGTTGTAGAACTGTCCTCAAGGCTGAAACAGAATGTGACCAATAAATATTTGTGGGTGACAAGAAAACCCAGAGAAAGGACTGAGATGAGATTACATTTGGATCAGGCGTTCAGAGTGAGTTTACTAACTGGGAGTAGAGGTTTCACAAGAGGCATGGTGGCCCTCTGGCCTGAATTGGTCCAGCCACACGTTCAATGTTAAGCATTGAATGATTAACAGCACTTTGGGTGGCTGCTACGGGAGCAGGGTAAGGCCTGGAAAGGTGCAAGGAGTAGCCAAAGGGGAGATTAGATTCCTAGAGTGTCTATATCAAGTACTTCCTCCTCTGAACCCCCACTGAAAGTTTGCTGTCACAGGAGTTGGCTGTATTACAATTATGTTTGTGTACCTGTTTCCCCCAGGAGCCTCAGGAACTGTGTTTTTCATATTTGTATAACAAATCTCCAGGGTTTTTTCCAATGTAACTGAATCCCCTTATGGCAAATGGAGACCCCTAATATTCTGTCCAATACATGTTTATGGAACCCGATACTGTACTAGGCTTTGGGACTACTGGGATGGACCAACCTGGTCCCATCTGGGGGCGTCAGATACAATTTCCAGTAGGAGCGAAATAAATGCCCAAGATAATTATAAAAGTACAGCTGAGTCTGGGAATCCCAGCCAATCTCTTGTTGAAGTGAGTAAGAGCCTGTAAGAGTGGGATTGACTTTATAGTGAAGATGTTAGCTTAATTTTTTTTTGAACTAAATAAATCTGCACATCCGTTCAGCACTTTGAAAGAATGTTTATAGCCTTTTTCTAGTTTCTTTCTCACCGTCGCAAGCATGTTATTCCCATTTTACAGATGAAGAACTCATTTCAGAGAGGTTAAGTGATTTGCCCAAGTTCATAGGGCATGTGGGATTAATCGGTCCCTCCCTGCCCCCATCCTTGAGGAAGAGCCCCACCCTCTGCCTCTAGCAACTTAGAGGGAGTTACAGTTTCTTCCAGAGAATGTCAAGTTCTCTCCAGACCTTGAAGCTTCCTCCCCTGCTCAGAAAAAGAGCTATTGAATACCCGTGGTATGGAAGGCATCATGCCTTCTCCCTTGTAAATAATGAATCTACTCTCAGAAAAAGACCAGTGTTAAGTCATTAACCCCCCATCCCGAAGCAAATAAATTCTCCTACTTTCTCGGTTTTTAAATATTTGTTTATTTATATTTGAATTATTGGAACTGGGTTCAAATTCTAACTCCACCAGTTACTGGCTGTGAGATCTCATACAATTCAAACTCTCTGAGCTTCAGTTTCTTTCTTTTTTATTTTTTTTTTAAAGATTTTATTTATTTATTTATTTGACAGAGAGAGAGAGAGATCACAAGTAGGCAGAGAGGCAGGCAGAGAGGCAGGCAGAGAGGCAGGCAGAGAGGTGGGGGGGAAGCAGGCTCCCTGCTGAGCAGAGAGCCCGATGTGGGACTCGATCCCAGGACCCTGAGATCATGACCTGAGCCGAAGGCAGCGGCTTAACCCACTGAGCCAGCCAGGCGCCCCAAGTTTCTTTCTTTTTTAAAAGTGGAGGTAAAATTCACCTAACATAAAATTAAACACTTTAAGTGAACAGTTTGGTATCATTTAGAACATTCACAGT
Source organism: Mellivora capensis (assembly GCA_004024625.1). Taxonomy (NCBI): domain Eukaryota; kingdom Metazoa; phylum Chordata; class Mammalia; order Carnivora; family Mustelidae; genus Mellivora; species Mellivora capensis. The sequence continues at coordinate 21,332 of PISX010015858.1, forward strand.
GGTATACAATCACCACTTCTATTTACTTTTTTAAAAAAATATCTTATTTATTTATTTGACAGAGAGAGAGATCACAAGTAGGCAGAGAGGAAGGCAGAGAGAGAGGGGAAAGCAGGCTCCCTGCTGAGAAGAGAGCCCAATGTGGGGCTCGAACCCAGGACCCTGAGATCATGACCTGAGCCAAAGGCAGAGGCTTAACACACTGAGCCACCCAGGTACCCCGGTGGTGTCTTTAGATACACACTGATATTTGCCTTTCAAGAAGCCAAATTTGTCTGTTTTTCTTTTGTTGCTTGTGCCTTTGTTGTCATATCCAAGAAATAGTTGCCAAATTTAATGTCATAAAGCTATTGTCCTATGTCTTATAAGAATTTTATAGCTTTTTAAGAGTTTTTATAGGGGCACGTGGATGGCTCAGTTGTTAAGCATCTTGCCTTTGGCTCAGGTCATGATCCTAGGGTCCTCGGACTGAGCCCATGTCAGACTCCCTGCTTGGCGGGAAGCCTGCTCCCCTGCTCTCTGCAGCAGCATATTGTCCTCATCTGTGAAATGGAAAAAGAACAGATGACTTTTCAAGGTTATGTTCCTGCTCTCACTGTCTCTCTCTCTCTCTCTGTCACATAAATAAATAAAATCTTTTTTTTTTTTTAAGAGTTTTTATAGCTTTAGGTTTTACATTTAGGTATTTGATCCATTTTGAGTTAATTTTTTTGTATGGTGTAAGGTAAGGCTCCAATTTCCCTCTTGCACGTAGATATACAGTTTTCCCAGCACCATTTGTTGAAAAGACTCTCCTTTCCCCCACTAAATGGTCTTGGCATCCTTTTAGAAAATCATTTGACCATATGATGTGAGGGTTTATATCTGGGTTCTATGCTATTCCATTGGTCTACATGCCTGTCTTTATGCCAGTATCATACTGTTTTGATTCCTGTAGCTTTGTAGTAAGTCTTCAGGATGATCTTCAGCTTTGCTCTTTTTCAAGATTGTTTTGGCCCTTTGGGGTCCTGTGAGACTCCACATGAATTTTAGGATGGATTTTTCTATTTCTGCTAAAAACAAAAACAGAAACAAAACCATTGCAATTTGATAGGGATTGCATGAAATGTGTAGATTGCTTTAGGTGGCATTGACATTTTAACATTATTAGGTCTTCAGTTCACGAACACGGAATGTCTCTCCATTTCTTTGTATCTTCTTTAATTTTTTTTTTTTTAAGATTGTATTTATTTATTTATTTGAGAGAGAGAGAGAGAGAGAGAGCATGAGAGGGAAGAAGTTCAGAGGGAGAAGCAGACTCCCCGTGGAGCAGGGACCCCGATGTGGGTCTCCATCCCGGGAGGATCATGACCTGAGTCGAAGGCAGTCACTTAACCAACTGAGCCACCCAGGCGCCCCTTTTCTTTAATTTCTTATACCAATGTTTTATAGTTTTCAGAGTACAAATCTTTTGTCTTCAGTTTATTACTTAGTATTTTATTCTTTTTGATGCTAATGTAAATGGAATTGTGTTCTTAGTTTCCTTTTCAGATTGTTCAGTGTTTATGTATAGAAATGTAACTGATTTTCATATGCTGGTTTTGTATCCTACAACTTTCCTGAATATTTATTAGTCCTTTTTGGGGGTGCAGAATCTTTAGCATTTTCTTTTTTATTTATTTATTTATTTATTTATTTATTTATTTGAGAGAGAGTCAGTGAGAGAGAGCACGAGCGAGGAGAAGGTCAGAGGGAGAAGCAGACTCCCCGTGGAGCTGGGAGCCCTATGTGGGACTCGATCCCGGGACTCTGGGATCATGACCTGAGCCGAAGGCAGTCGTCCAACCAACTGAGCCACCCAGGCGTCCCTCTTTAGCATTTTCTACGTATAAGATCATGTCATGTGTGAACAGAGAATTTTACTTCTTCTTTTCTAATTTGGATGCCTTTTATTTCCGTTTCTTGCCTACTTGTTCTGGTTGGGGCCACCAGTACTGTGTTGAATAGAATTGGTGAGAATGGACAGCCTTGACTTGTTCCTGATCTTAGGGGGAAAGGTTTTAGTTTTTCACCATTGACTATATGATGTTAGCTGTGGGCTTTTCAAATAAGGCCTTTATTATGTTGAGGTTTTGGTTTTTTTATTTTTTATTTTTTTAATCAAGAAAGGACAAATTTGGATGCTTTTCATCTTTTTCTCTCCTAATTGCTCTGGCTAGAACTTCCCGTACAATAGCAGTGGTGAAACAGACATCCTGATCTTTTTCCTGGTCTGGAGGAGAAAGCGTTCAGAGTTTTCAGTATTTCACCTTTGAGTATGATATTAGCTGTAGGTTTTTTTTTTTTTTTTTTAAGATTTTACTTATTTATTTGACAGAGAGAGACACAGCTAGAGAAGGAACACAAGCAGGGGGAGTGGGAGTGGGAGAAGCAGGCTTCCCGATGAACGGGGGTGGCGGGGAGCTTGGGGGCTCCATCCCAGGAGCCTGCCAATGGAGACCTAAGCAGAAGGCAGATGCTTAATGAATGCACCACCCAGGTGCCCCTAGCTGTGGTTTTGTTGTAAGTGCCCTTTATCATGTTAAGGAAGTTCCTTTCTTTCCTAGTTTTCTGAGTGTTTTTATTGTGAAAAGGAGCCTTGCCTCTGGGAGTATCCAGAGGTAGTGAAGGTTCTGAAGTCCAGAGTCCCTCACATTTCCCACTCAGTCCTAACCCAGGGCAGGTTAAATGGAACCTCAGCCACCAAGGCTTTGGCTCAAGTGATCTGGGAGTGGCCACTGACAGAACTATTGGGAGTTATACTGAGAGGCCAGGAACGACCCATCCCAACCTATAGAGCAAACTCTGAAGTCTGGCTAGAATGATCTCTTTTATTTTTATTTTCTTAAAATCATTATTTATTTATTTTAGAGAGAGAGGGAGAGCGCAAGGGGGAAGGGCAGAGAGAGAGCGAGAGAGAAAAACTCAAGCAGATTCTCCGCTGACCGTTTAGCCTGATGCAGGGCTCAATCCCTTGGCCCCGAGATCATGACCTGAGCCCAAATCAAGAGTTTGATACTCAACTGACTGACCCACATAGGTGCCCTTCTTAGTTTTACTTTTTAAAGTTTCTATTTTTTTTTTTAAGATTTTATTTATTTATTTGACAGAAAGAGACCACAAGTAGGCAGAGAGGCAGGCAGAGAGAGAGGAGGAAGCAGGCTCCCTGCTGAGCAGAGAGCCCAATGCAGGCTCGGTCCCAGGACCCTGGGACCATGATCTGAGCCGAAGGCAGAGGTTTAACCCACTGAGCCACCCAGGTGCCCCTAAAGTTTCTATTTTAATCACCTGGTGCTCATCCCGATGAGTACACTCCTTAATCTCTACCACCGCTTTCACCCATCCACCCACCGACCTCCTCTCTGGTACCCATCAGTTGGTTCTCTACAGTTAGGAGATAGGATGACTTCTTTCTTATCTTTCTATAGTGCTGATTTTCCCCCACACTATTCTGCTATCCAAGGCCTTATCCTTAAGGTTCTTCTTCGGCAAGTCTTCCATTGCATTACACCCCCACCTGGTGCAAGGGAGCTCTTTCCTTCCCCTGTATTTTCCCGTGGCCCATAATATGGAGAAATGACCTTATTCTGTAGAGTATCATAATTCAGGTAAGTTCTACCCAGAAGGTCCAAGGGACCCTCCACCCCTCCCCTTTCATCTCCAGGGCCTCACAGACCTGCTTCAAGGATGGGCCCAACACATATTCATATTTGGTAAGCATATTTATTGAGCTTTCCTGTACCTCTTCTAGGTCTTGGGGATCTTGGTAAGACTGACAAAGTTCCTCATTTCATGGACGTCACAGTCTAATTAGGGGAGAGAGATGATAAACCAATGAAGAATAATATCAGCATTAAATTCTCTGCAGTTTGAGAAAATAGGGTGGTGTAATGGTTGACAGGGCAACTACTTAGACTGGGTATGTAGTTGTGGAGGGCTTCTCTGAGGAAGCTGATGAAGACGATGGAACTGAATGGGATTCTTCTTTTTTTTTTTTTTTAAGATTTTATTTATTTATTTGACAAACAGAGATCACAAGTAGGCAGAGAGGCAGGCAGAGTGGGGGGTGGGAAGCAGACTCCCTGCTGAGTAGAGAGCCCGATGTGGGGCTCGATCCCAGGATCCTTGGATCATGACCTGAGCTGAAGGCAGAGGCTTAACCCACTGAGCCACCCAGGTGCTCCAGGATTATTCTTTTTTTTTTTTTTTTAAAGATTTTATTTATTTATTTGACAGAGAGAAATCACAGTAGACAGAGAGGCAGGCAGAGAGAGAGAGAGGGAAGCAGGCTCCCTGCTGAGCAGAGAGCCCGATGCGGGACTCGATCCCAGGACCCTGAGATCATGACCTGAGCCGAAGGCAGTGGCTTAACCCACTGAGCCACCCAGGCGCCCCAGGGTTATTCTTTTTTTAAAAGCAATTGTTCATGACAGCAAATGTACATGGTCATTTATCAGGTACAGTAATCTGGGCGACTTCCCTAGGACAGTTGATCAACAGCATCCTTCACGCCCTTTCAAGGGCCAGCCCTAAAAGTGATCCCTCAACACCATGCAATCTGGGAGCAGAGTTACAGGCCACTACTCTACTCTCCAAGATAGTCATCTGGAGTTCTCATTATACACCATGCTGCCCCTGAGTTCTGGTCCTTCTGCCTAGAATTCTCCTTCCCTGAGCCTTCATGTGCATCTCTCTGGCATTGTTGGCATTCAGGTGTCAGCTTACCTCATTAGGGTCTTATCCAATTCTTCCCCTTTCCTGACTACCTTTTCTATACAGGTGTCTCTTTTGTGTTCTTTTTAGCACTCGTTAGAATTTGAAATCGTCTTGTACTGCTTGTCTCTCCTGTTTAGATGGTAAGCTACTTCAGGGCAGAGATGTGTTTTCTCTTGTTCAATACTGTGCTCCTCAGGGCCAAGGTCAGCCTCTGAAATACAGTTTGGGGACAATGTCTGCTGAATGAACATCCACACGGAATAGGATTTTATTAGTTAACATTCGACTAATGAGGGGCGCCTGGGTGGCTCAGTGGATTAAAGCCTCTGCCTTCAGCTCAGGTCATGATCCCAGGGTCCTGGGATCAAGCCCCACACCGGGCTCTCTGCTCAGCGGGGAGCCTGCTTCCCCCTCTCTCTCTGCCTACTTATGATCTCTGTTTGTCAAATAAATAAATAAAATCTTTAAAAAAAAAACCACAACATTCGACTAATGAGAACCCTCCACGTTCAATTTTTTTAAAAGATTTTATTTATTTATTTGACAGAGATCACAAGTAGGCAGAGAGGCAGGCAGAGTGGGGGGTGGGAAGCAGACTCCCTGCTGAGCAGAGAGCCTGATGCGGGGCTCGGATCCCAGGACCCTGAGATCATGACCTGAGCCGAAGGCAGAGGCTTAACCCACTGAGCCACCCAGGCGCCCCTCTTCATTCATTTTAGTGCATGGCTCTAAGAGGGGACTCTGGACCTAGATGTTCTGTACTCAAAGCCCCGCCTTCTTACTTCTCAGTTTCAGTTTTTCCAACTTTGAAGGGATGCTAATTGTATATATCTCACAATGTCAATGTAAGGATTAAATGAGTTAATACCTGTAAAATGCTTACAGTTATGCTTGGCGTATCTTATTACTATTCCTTAGCACTCAGCACAGTGCCTTGTACTCAATAAAGAGTTGCCAAACATGGAATTTTATAGTATAGCAATTTTGCCTGGCTTTCAGTAGCCACTGGGGTGGATTTCTTTAGATGGGACACATGGATGGCTCAGTCAGTTAAGTGTCTGCCTCTAGCTCAGGTCATGATCCTGGGGGCCTAGGACTGAGCCCCTGCTTCTTCCTCTCCCTCTGCTCCTCTGCTCCTGTTCTTTTGCTTGTTCTCTATCTCAAATAAATAAAATCTTTTAAAAAATAGAAAAAATTAAAAAAAAATAGAAAAAATTATAATCTAGTATGAAGGAAGAGATTACAATCTAGTATGAAGGAAGTGGTGTGTGAGTAGAAAGTTTAAAAAAAATCCCAAGAATAAGATGGCTACTGAAGAAAGAAATACAATTATCTGCCACTTTGGAACCTGGTTAAGAGTGATCATGGCTTCTGGGATCTTTGGCATCCAGAAAGAGGATGGGATGGAAGTTTGGTTGATGGAGGAAGGATTAAGTTGGCTTCTATGGAATGTGGAGGTGGTGAAACAGTGGAAAATAAGAGGGTGTTTTTCCCAGGTATGAGTCCAAGTGATGGAGAAGGCTTAGTTCTATCTTCTGATTAATTAGCAAGTTGCTGGTGAATTTTGTCTAATTCTAGCAGGAAGATCCCAGATTTTTAAACCTCACTTGAATGTAGGGCCATCAATAGGCACGTATGCATGTAACTCACTCTACGGACTCCATCTAACAGAACCCATTTTCCTACAGGTGAATTGGGGATAATTCTACAAAGGTGGTTGTGAGGGCATAACATCATCCAAGCAGTCAGGGAAGCTCCTGGAAGGCAAGAAAACAGTGATGTCACAGAAGGGCAATGGCATCTTGGGAGGAGGGAATAGAAGGGGCTTCTATCACCAAGGGAGCAAGCCCTGGCCCTTGTTGCTCCAACCTCATTAACAAAGGAGGAAGGTAAGCATGGGTCTTTTTTTTTTTTTTTTGAACTGAAAGAATCTTTTTTTTTTTTAAAGATTTTATTTATTTATTTGATAGACAGAGATCACAAGTAGGCAAAGAGGCAGGCAGAGAGAGAGAGAGAGAGGAGGAAGCAGGCTCCCCGCTGAGCAGAGAGCAGGACCCTGGGATCATG